>JABASM010001506.1:0-14230 GCA_019776545.1 Brachystomella parvula | reverse complement strand
TGGGATGATATTTGCTGGGATGAAGCAGCGGGTAACTCTGCCTAAATCCAGCCTGCTTTCCGTTAAGCCTTCCGTCCCGAGATGGAGGCGGACATTCTGTGCGATTGGATTTGATAAAATAGAATGAAAGACTCACGCAAAGTGTTGATGTCGTAAAATAGGTGACGACGGTTGCATGGATGCACGTGATTAATTCTCAGTTTTCTTGCAATAGGTTCATAGCTGCTGGAAGCCGATTTTAAAGCAATCCCATCCGGTAGTAAAAATGCCGAGAAGAAAGCGTGGAGGTGGTCATGGGCTCAGTTCTCGTACACGAAATGCTACTAGGCTAAGGTTGAAACGGTTACAAGAGACTTTGGAACAAAAAGAACAAAGGAATATGAAGGAAAGTTTCCGGTCGATTGCTAAGCGTGTGACTGAAAGTAAGCTACAGCTCCTCTGTTCTTCTCTACTATAAGCTTTTAACTGGTTTGAATCGAAGGGCACAGTGACCCAACTCCTGCTGCCGCGGGAGCTGAGTTGGAATGGCCCCAGGAAACTGCAGAAGGAACACAACAACGGGAGGAGTTGGACCAGGACGCTGGTAATGGTAAGCTCTGACTCCGTGCTATGCTCTTACTAATTTCAAATGACAAAATCGAATTCTTAAATTAAAGTGAGCAGAAGCTTATCAGCTGCTAGGCGGATGCGGTTGAGACGGGCACGGGAAACTCCGGAAGAAACAGAACGACGGAGGATGAAAGATAGGGTCCGAGTGCAAGGTAGACAGTATCAACGGTGTGAAGGGAAAAGACGAGCTGTCCGAGTTCCCTGTCCTATCTGCTGCAAACCGTTTGTTAAGGGTTATTTACCAGTCCATGTTCGTACCCATGACCCGGAATCACGTCAGACATACAAATGTAACGTGTGTTCAAAAGAACTGATCCTTCTAAACAGTCTACGATACCATAACAAGACCCATCATCCTGAGCTCCTTTCCAGGCCGATGGGTTGCTTCAGTTTCTCGTGCGAACTTTGCCTTGCGGTCATCAAACTCGACACTGCTTTCGTCGCTCACATGAACCAGCACAGAATGAACAATGAAATTGAGTTTCAGGACGATGAGAAGCTGTATTTCTACAAGTGCGAATTTGATCAGTGTTTACTTAATTTCCGGAGCAAATCTCAATTCGATGAACACGTCTCCACACATTCTCCCAGTTTCACCTGCTTGACTTGTTTCAGAGTTTTTTTCTCAGAGCGACATTACAAAAACCACGTCGACAATGGTCATGCCGCTCTTGGTACAGTGCAATGCCAGTATTGTGTGGAGTTCCTGGAAATTGGGGATTTGGAGGATCATCAGTCTCATCAGCACAGCTTGACACTTGGACCCACTGAGTCCCCTAAGGATTTCCTTTGTGAAGGTACTATAATGCTTGATTTTCATTTCCTAAGATAATAATTATTTGGAGAAAATTATTTCATTCTAGAATGTGGCAGAGCCCACACGACAGAGCAACTTCTTCTGCAGCACGTCAAGGCTGCTCACGGAAAAATAACAGGCACAGAAAAACCCCGCACTCTGCTTCATAACTGTGGCGTTTGTGATTTCAAGAGTTACAAAGCGGGGATTCTAGGAAATCATTATCTCGATAAGCACGTGTATGAGCATGGAACTGTTTGTTACGTGTGTGATAGAAAGTTTGCTTTACTCCGCTCCCTCAGAATGCATCTTGCTCATCATTCCAGGGATCCAGGCCGCTCTACCAACTTGGCCAATTGCCTTTATTGCTCCAAAGTATTTTCAAATGTGTACATCAGAAATAAACACCATTTCCTGGCTCATCGGGATCAGTACCTTGCCTTGCTTCCTCATCACTGCATTGTCTGCTTTGCAAATTTTTTAACTGAAGAGGAAATGGAAGTCCACTATGATAAACACCGGAAGTGGAAGTGTCCAATTTGTTCACTCCATAATGCAGGCAGGAAATCTTACAAGGATCACATGAAGGCCCATGACAATATTAATGGACCCAGGAGAAATGTTGGAAAGCCGATCGCTAATGATAAAAAGCTGATGGAAGTCGGCACACCGGTGGAGGCAGGCAATACACCCTTTTCTCATTGTGCCATTGAAGCGAAGAAAAGGATTCTCGAGGATCCAAATAATCTCGTAAAGTTCCCAAGAAAAAAGAAGATACAAGAGCTGGAGCCGGAGACCGAAGCTCAAGAAGTGAGCGCGATGTCAGAGACTGCAGCTTTATCTCAGCAGGCTTCAGAGCAACCAACTTCATTTTTTTCGCTTGTGAGTCATGAAGCAGAACCAACCCAATCAACAGCGATGAGTTCTCAATTTCCTGAAATCGCTGCTCAGCCTCAGTCATCTTCGCAGAATGAAATCGTCGCTGCTCAACCTCAATCATCCACGCAGGATGAAGTCGCTGAATACCTCGTTCATCAGCAAAAACGGTACAAATGTAATCAGTGCCCAGAGCAATATCAGAAGCCGGCGAGGCTATACAAGCATCTCACCTGGCATGAGCTCCCTAGTTTGCCGTTATCTGCAATAACGGAGATCGACCTAAAGAAACTGAAGGAATTTGAGGAATCGGAACTCAAGAATTATTGTAATCCGGACTATCTTCCCAGGTCTATTTCTGCAGTATTCAAGTGTCGAGTGTGTAAAGCACGCCTTCCATCCATGGATCTTTTAGTTTCTCACCTTCACTCCGCCCATGGCCTTGATGGAGTTGAGGTTCCGTTCACTTGTAACATGTGCCAACAACAGTTTCCTTGTAAGTCTGAAAAACTGATAAGATTAATCTGAAATGAATATTCTAACTAAAACTGTATTTTCCCCTCTAGCTAGAGAAAGCTTGAAAAATCATAAGGAGTTTTCCCATACATCAAAAAAAGCAGCAAAGAAGATCCAGTGCTCCATGAGTGGAGTAAAAGTGCCCAACGACTTCAGGAATTTCGTCGTAAAATATCAGAAGCAATATAAATGTGACAGGTGTGATATTCAATACGCGAAGCCTACAGAGCTTTTAAAGCACTTGAACAGGCATCAAACATCCGAAGCTGGGAATAGCAGCATGCTAGTAAACCCAACCCCAGAAGAAATCCTTCGTTTCGTGTCCGAGGAATTAGAGAAATACAGGAACCCGATCTACGTCCCAGGAATCCGTTTTAATTCTATTTCTTATCAATGCGACAAGTGCAGTGAGAGATTGGTCGTATTGGAAGAATTCATTGATCATAGGTACACTGCCCATGCAATTGAGAAACCGAGCCTCAACTCTCAGTTACCATTTCCATGTGATCTCTGCTCACGTCAGTTCGATCGTAAGCCAGTTATTCATCATATTAAAAATGTTTTTGCTATTTTTTTCCGTTTTTTCTTTAAATTTATTTTTACAGGAAACTATTATTTGGTACTTCACAAACAAGCTTATCATCCCCAGCCTTTTCGCCCTCAAAGCAAGCCGAAGAAGACAAATAAAGTTAAATGCCATTACGAAAACTGCACAGAAGAATTTCGAGGTAAGTCACTGCATCTCACTCTCTTGTCCGGAGTGAACAAAGTACTAAATTTTTTCCCTCAATAGACAAGAGGCTTTTGGATTTTCATGCTAAAACTGTGCACTTGAAGCTTCCTGTTGTCTCTAAGAAGCCCAAGAAATATCGCAAATCTGTTGGTCGTCCTTGTTGTAGGTGTCCATATGCTCAATGTAGCAGAAAGTTTAAATGTGAGGCTATACATTATAAGAATTTAAAATTCGTGAGCATCTAATCTATTTTTTCCTTTTTTAATTCCAGCAAATGGCTTACTGAAGCAGCATATTCAGAAAATGCACATTTATGCCTGTGATCAATGTCCCCGTCAATTTATTAGTAAGTATATTCTTTTTTGGAATTCTGCTCGGAAATAATTATTTTACCAAGCGGAAAGAAGAAAATCTCGCGTATGAAAATGAGTCAAATTAATTTCACTTTGTTTCTTATTAGGTGAAAAATATTTGACTCTTCATAAAAAGTCTCACTCGAATCCTATTATAGTAGGTAAAGAAAAGGCAGAAACCTCCTTAAACTTGAGCGAGAAGAATGTGACAGGTAACGCTACAACTGTAGCAAATTTTCCTCTGAATTTGGTTAAAATACTAAGCGATTCTCATTTTTTGCAGGTCTGGCGTCTGAACCTCGAGTACATCCTCCCAGTAAACGCAGAAAAGGGCAGGAGAGAAAATTCAGCTGCAGATTTTGTGGTTCCATGTTTTTTAGTACGTTAAAAACGGGTTTGGAGCATGTTTCACATGAGTTACATTAAGAATTGTCATAATTTTAGGTAAGTCTTCCCTGGAGTATCACGAAGCCAATCACCCTCAGAAAGGAAATGAAGTTTTAGTAGGAAACAAAGTTTTAGTAGGAAACGAAGTTTTCGTAGGGAACGAAAATTTTATGTCCATGACTGCTATCGTCTCGCGGCGGCCGCCCCCTTCAGCTATGGCTGTAATAGATCCAGCAGGCTTCAGCGGCACACTCTTCCTGAATGGGCCATCATTGCCGTCACGACCCGTTCAGATTTCTCAGTCAGCAGACTCTCCGGCTAACTCATCATTACCTGATGATTTGATCAATGACCCAACGGAGGATCCACTGGCGGGTACTCCTGACACGCCTTTCTTACAAGGCGCACCAGTTTCGGCTTTAGACTTGATCGATGTACCCATACTCTTTGTTGATTTCCCTCTTAATCCAGCAAAAGAGAAAGCAAACCCGGGATCAGTGCTTGAAGTGGAGAAAGAGTCAGATGTGAACAATGATCGGCCAGCTTCACCTCCGGAAAGTTTCTGGGATATCGGTAGTTCCGTTGGAAGAGCCAAAAGAGGAAATTGATGACGTTGATGATTCTGGTCATTTCGAATTTGATGAGCCCGGTTGGCAGGAAACAGACGCTCCCGCTACCCCTGCTCCCATCGCTCCCATCTTCTCCACTCCTGCACAGCCGTCGCGCCTCTCGACCGGCAGCTCAAAATACAGCAGATTTGACCAGGTAAAGAGAAGATTTGAGAGTTCGCTCAACACCATTAGCTCGGAATTGAGGGAGAAGGCACTTGCTCTGCCGTTTGCTATTGTTGAAGTAGTGAGAGAGAGTTTGAGCCATGGACAGCATTCAAAAATTAATTCGGAAGAAAAGAAAGCTAAGCGACCCCGTCAAATGCTCACGAGGAAAGCATTGGCTACGGCTAGGAAGGAAGCTGCTCCCACCAGTGACCTCCCTGAGCACGAAAAACTTCCACCTCAAGCTCCACTATTAGTTAAGCCACGAAAACTCACCAAAAATTATCTCCGGAAACTAGCTGCGCGGAAGAAAAAATTCATGGAAACACACAGAAATACTAATCTCCAGAAACCCTTAGGAAAGGTGGGTAGAAAAAAGAAAATAATTCCTCGTCTTGCTGCAAATGGAAATTCATGTCAGAGTGGGGAAAGCCAGCATGGCCAGGCGGAAGACAGGATAGTGCCGCCTCCAGAATCGGAGTCAAATGAAACTGAAATTCCAGTCATGGATGACGGAGAGGTAGGTGAGAGCGACCCAGCTTTTTCTCTTGCCGAGGCTTCAGAAATCGAGTCGCTATCGAGCGAGAAAAAATATGAAAATCTTAAAAACTTAGTTGCTGCGAAAAAATTGGAAATCCGACTGGAAAGAATAGATGCTTCATCAGGAAGATTTAGGCGAAGGAAAATGAAAATTCCAAATGCAAGCCTTCCATCCGATACTGAAAAATCTTCGAGCTCAGAAGATTCCGATTGGTGTGCATCTGACTCCGAGAAATTTTCTGAGTTGGGCAAAAATGGCAGGAAAAGAGCTCGTCCTGCTAAGGAAAAGGTGACAGCAACTCCAAAGAAGAAGAAGCTTAAATCCAGTCAGAATCAGCCTCAGCATTGCAAATTGTGCAATCGCAACTTCTCCCAGTCAGTAAATATGCGACACCACGTTCGATCGCATCATGAAAAACATCCGACTCCCTATGACTGTGAGCAATGTGACCGTCAGTTTACAGTGGTATCAAGTTACCACAGTCATGTGGCTCGAAGGCACGGTTCAGCAAAATCGAAAGTGGAGACAAAGAAATCCAAGCGTACAAGAGGTGTTGATAGTTCGGCTTCAAAGGATTCTGATTCGTCTGCCTCAGCCCACGAAGCTGGAAAGAAAAACCAGGCGGTTTGCAACCTCTGTAATCGTAGTTTCCTTTCTGCGACAAAATTACGCCACCATATTTCATCCTATCATAACAAGAGTCCTCTCCCCTACGACTGTGATGACTGTGATCTCAAATTCTCGGTTCGATCTACCTACGACCGGCATGTGGCCCGATTTCACGGGACAAAAGCCAAGGCTGCACAAATAGACACAACTTCAATTTATCCTTGTGGTAAGCCGAGAAATAATAAGAAAAAAAATCCTATCAGAATTTCTGACTTCTAATGTTGCTTTAGGGAAGTGTGAAATCACGGTGGTAGGAAGGAGGCGATTAATTCGGCACATGCAGACTCATGGAAAGCCTGGGGAGAAATCTGAAGTGTTTCACACGTATTTGTGTGATCAACCTGGCTGTAGACACATGATAGGTCGAGAGGAGGATTTTGTGTCCCATCTCCAGTCACATTCGAATGTGCTATCCGTATGCGAAATCTGTCAGAAGAGATTCGCAGAGAAAGAAAATCTGGAGAAACATGTGAAAGGGGTTCATGGTGAAGAAAAAGTTTACGACTGTCCCTACTGCCTTCGTTGGTATCCAAAGGAAGCTGAGCTCAATCTGCACGTAGAGAAGCATAGTGTTGATTTGAAAGATCCATTGGAAATTCCAGGTACGAAAAATAGCGAGAGATCTGAAATTTCTGAATTAACCCTGGAGTTCAGAAACAATATTGTGTGATTTCGCTAATGTATTTCGTCTTCATGAGGCAGGTTCCCGCCCGTGTCAAGAGCGTGGGAAACGATCTAAGAGCCTTAGTAAGTTGTCAAAAGCTTGCGTACTATTTTTTATTAACTTCCGTGTTCTCATTGGCTTCAGGGAATTTAGAACGCCATACCTCTAGCCGTCATCCTTCAGATCGTCCGGGCCAGAGTAAATCCGATGAGGATGAGAGCGAACCTGCAAAACCAAAGCGAAGGAATAGAAAACCGTGCCGGAGAAAGAATTCGTTTGATTGCAATGACTGCAATCTCCATTTTACAGTTTATTCTACCTACGTCCGACACTTGGCGGTAGTTCATGGAGAGATACGAGGAAATCAATACTGCTTCCAGATCGATGTGGCTTCCAGATACCAGTGTGGTACGTTTATTTTCTATTTTCAACAGTGAAGAGGCTAAATTCGATTGTTGATAATACCTTTTTTTCAGCTTACTGTAATTTGGTTGTAACTGGAAGAAAGCGGTTGAAAAACCATATCCGGAGGCACATTGGGGAGGGTTTGGAAGAAAGTGACGTGCTTTGGACTTACTTGTGTGATGCTACTGGCTGCACGCTTATGGTTACTGGGAAGGAGAACTTCATTCAGCATCTCCAGTCACATTCAGAATCTGGTGAGCTTTTGGTCTGTGGGATATGCCAGAAAAGTTTTGCAGAAAAGCGGCACCTCGAGAAGCATGTCGAAGGTGTCCATGGAGAATCTCAAGTTTTCGACTGCCCTTACTGTGTCAGATGGTTTTGCAACCGACGAGGAATTCAAGGAACATGAAGAGAAGCACAAGGTTGAATTAAGCTTGGAAGCAGAAAAGGGTAAGGCGTATGTTTTAAGGTGTAAGAATGTACGGTCCAGGTAGATGATAAAAAATCCGGAATCGCGCATGCGCCACTTCAAATCAAAAAATTCTAATTTCAAAATTTGAAAATCTAAAATTTTTTAAATTCTAAGAATTTAAGAATGTTAAAAGAATTCGGAATGAAATGTGATTAATAGGACCGAAATGTCACTGATGCGAACGAATTTTAAATTCAGTTGGCTTACTGAATATGCCTTTGTCGATGTGCTGAAATTTTTGCAAGATTCTCACACATTTGGATTTTTCTTGAATTCCCAGGTTCTTTCGTTTGCGACGCTTGTGGAAAAGATTACAAAACTGGTGGTAAGTAAAATCAAGGTGCTAAATTTTCTAAAAATCTTAGCAAATTGATTTTTTTTTCAGGCGCTTTGAATTCTCATATTCTCCTTTCCCATGGCCAGGACCACCCCTTGGATCCCCGTACAAAGCCTAAGAAGCAGCAGGACTACTACAGGAAAAGCTGTAAAATATGTGGTTACGACTTTCCCCAGCAGATATTTGGTATTGTAGAGCCTCACTATGAGTCCCACGTCTATGAGCACGGCCTCGATTGCTTCGCCTGTGGAAAACACTATGAGTCTTCATCATACTCCAATCTCATGGTCCATATTTATGAAGAGCACAATGTGGGACGGCGGCCCATAAGTCATTACAGGCAAATTCACGACTCCGAGACCCCTGCCGCTTCCACTGCAACCCCAACTGTCAGGCGTGCCACAAAAAACTACCCAAAAAAGAAAAAAAATATTAGCTGCAAGTATAACTGCAGTTTTGAGACGCTGGCGACTCCTGCTCTTTATCGTCACTACTTTGAAAATCACCGCAGCGAATACGTGGAAGAGCATAAATTTTTATGTGAGATTTGTTACTCCCCATTTAAGAACAGAGAAGATTTGACGGCTCACTTGAAGAAGAGGCATGAAGCCTGCAAATGCACCGTTTGCGGACAGCAGTTTACTCGTCCACGTAAGTTAGTATTCAAGTTATGCTGAAGTTCAGGATGTATTTTTTGTTTCTAACAGAGAAGATTTGACGGCTCACTTGAAGAAGAGGCATGAAGCCTGCAAATGCACCGTTTGCGGACAGCAGTTTACTCGTCCACGTAAGTTAGTATTCAAGTTATGCTGAAGTTCATGATATATTTTTTTTTGTTTCCATGGGCTGAACGAGCTAAGCCAGGAAATACGGTTTATAATCCTATAATAATTTTTTGCCTACAATTTATTTTCTTGCCTTTTTTTCTGACCAAATCGACCAAAAAACCGTCCGAATGTAAGTTTAGATAAGAAATCTTTTAAATTCTTTTTCAGATTATTTGAAGAACCACATGCTGTCCCATACTGGAGAAAGGCCACATAGCTGCCAGTACTGTGGGAAAACTTTCCGTACGATTTTTGTCCTTCGCGAGCATGAGCAGAGGCACAGGAAGGAATACCGAGTATTCTGCTCAATTTGCCCAGGAACTGTGGGATTCTATCGTCAAGTTCATTTGGACCAACACATGGAAAATGTCCATCGGGATGGGAAGACACCTGGCAAACGAAGTAGGAAACCTGGAACAAAGGTCTCCACCACAAGAAAGAGAAAAGCTGCTGAAGAAAAAGAAGTAACTGAGTCTAGTGCTTCGTCTGGGTCTGAAAGTGACGAGGACTCTGATGGTGGGACTAAGCAGGTGGAACCAGAAGTACAGCAGCAAGCAGTCAACGTTCAGCCTGCTTTCCAACTTCCTCCGTCCGCTGGCCTTCAGCAGGCCTTTGGAGGGTATGAATCTCTCCCTTTATTCCATTTAGCTCCTTAACGGAAATTATTTTCTGTTAGTATTTTTTTTTAATTCCTTTTTTTCCCAGATTCCATCCAACTTACCAAAATTCTCCACTGGATTACTCAGCCAGCTTATTCTCCCATTTCCAGCCGCCGCAATGGTAAGAGTATTCAGAAACTTAGCTAATTAGCTACATATTTACATAGGCTAAATATTTGTTTCTTAGCTCACTATTTTTTATTAAAACTTTTTTATCTTTATTTCCAATGTCTATTTTCGTCAGATCCATTTTGGGACCAGCCCTTGATTTGGTTAATTCAGATTTTTCATTCAGATTTGAGGCTTGCTCCTTGGAACTGGAGAATGATAACTTCGTAAGTAACGAGAGTCACTGATGAGGGTCACCATGAAGCTTTTGCTAATAAGGAAGTAACCGCAGCCGGAAATGCCAACGGGAGTAGTGACTAGCTGAGAAACGAAACGGGCGACCTTAACATAAAAAGAAAAATGATTTTCGAAGTTTTAGTCAACTAGTCAGTAGTAGACCTTACCACCAGGAGCCTATACTTGCAATCTGGCGATTCCACAGTTGACGGCCAATTGTGAATTAGCTTTAAACCTTCATGTGCCTAGAAATGAAATTCAAAAAGTTTACAAGGATTCCTGTATTCTGATTGTTAACTTTTATATTTATTTATAACCTTTTCATGGAGCCTTGAACCCAGGTAGGATGGAATTAGGATTTTTATAAAAATTTGGAAGAAAAATGCATAAACGCTTTCGATTCTGACAGTTAGAATGCTGTCTTTAAGTTCATCAGCGAGTCCCGTGTAAAGTCGCGTAAAGAGGTAGGCCACATTGGCAAGGTACGTTAGGAGAACAAGGGGTGAGAAGAGGTTGTTGCATACATGAACCAAGCCACAAATCTCACGATGGTCAATTCGTAATTCTTCAATTTTCTTAAGGGATAGGTGGGATTTGCTAGTGACCATGGCGGCATTGAGCCTGGTGAAGAATCGAGCCAGGACGACAGAGAGTAGCGAAAGCAGAATATCGGTGAAAGTCCATCCCATGTCACAATACAATTCCTGCAGAGAATCAAAATCTTAGCGTTGACACAGATCTGACTGCCTCACTTGCTTTTCACCGAACAAAGGCCGAATGTTTTTTTGCAATTTTTCTGTCTGTCTTTCTCTCCTTGTGCAAAGTTTTAGAATTTTCGAAAAGAATTCGGGTTTTTGAATCTTGACCCGTTTCTGACTGAACTTGGATTTTAGGCTGATTTTGTGAAAATTCTGTAAGCTAAAATATTAGAGTTTGGATATGAATGAATTCGAAGTTTGTAGGATCCGAATTCTCGACTAATTTTTGAAGAATTTTTTTTTAAAACAAAGAGTTTTGAATTTTAATTTCTGAATTTGAACTTTTGAATTCGAATTTGAGGCATTCATGAACATGATTACTAAAACGTTACGGGAGTCGGACAAACGCCATCCCGAGTGATCTTTTAATGCAAAACTTGCTTCTCTGTTTCCCATAAAAATTAAGATTTCGAATTTAGATTTCTAAATCTAAATTTTCGAATCTAGGTGTTTGAATTTGAATTTTTGAACAATTTCTGAGCTTGAATTTTTGCATTCGAATTGCTGAATTCACGGTCGTGGGTGAGGTAGGCATTGCGCTTGCGGCGTTTTTTTTTCTTACGGCAAAGCTGAAGTAAATCCCGCTGTAATAGCTCCCCCAGTGACCGATGAACTCACTATTGAAGCTCTGTAAAAAATTGTGGAACAGACCTGACATGACCTTTGTCAATAAGCGAAATGTAGAATAGTATGTTCCCGATCCCCTGTGTGATGCTGAAGAAGAGAAAGAGCAGCCAGCAGTCTCGTACCAGTCCATCCTTGACCAACTGATGCTTTTTACAGAGAATTTCAATTCGCTTGCAGGAGACTAAAAATCCTGGGAGCTCTTTGACCTTCCATGTCATGTATAGACAGTTGAGGAGAGTATGACTGTAGTAAATCACATTATTCACTTGCTTCACTCCTGCATTTGTAGAGTCAACGCCCCTAATTTTTTTTACACTATTTCCGACCATGATGATTTGAACAACGAGAGCGACATACGTAAGTATCCAAGATGGATGATAGAATTTCGGAACTTGGAGACGATTCCCCCGTCGTGCTACCGGGCACATCCCGATGCACCGGGATAGCTTGAAAAAAGGCCAGAGACAGCGGAGCGTCTCTGTTGCTTTCTCTTCATCACTCCCCACTCTGGAATTGAAGAGCTCAAAATTGGTGAAGTCATAGCTTCTAGAAATTGATTCCAAAACTGGAACAAGATGAATTAGGTGGTTTATTAGGCACTGGAGGTCCACTCTCACCTTTGTGTTCTTTAGGGAAAACGATTTCAGTCATGAACGCTTTGTAAGTTGTCCGAGGATCCAGTGGCATTTGGAAAGGTTAACAAGGAGACGTCTCAGTCTGAGTCGACTGCTTAAATTCAGCCTCACAAGGGAATGCTCGGATATGTTGCACTCAGAGTTAAGTAATCACGACGTCTATCACTCCGAAATGGTGAAGAAGGATCTTCACTCGACGCAATTTAAATTTTTTCTGAGGCTTTCTACCCTTCTTTTTCAATTTCAGAAAATCCTTACGGGATTTTACATGTAAAACTGAGGTTTTTAACCGGCGTATCTTTAAAAAATTATTTCTTTAGAAGACCTGGAAAACAGCTTCTTCGCGTTTAATTCTTCGATCGAACCTCGGGGAAGCCGAAAATCGTAAATATCAATTCTATTCTAAACTTTTTTTTTTAAAATTATTTCTTTAGAAGACCTGGAAAACAGCTTCTTCGCGTTTAATTCTTCGATCGAACCTCGGGGAAGCCGAAAATCGTAAATATCAATTCTATTTCTAAACTTTTTTTTTTCAAGCACTTGCAAGAATCTCTGCTTTCAGAACATGTGCATATTTCTGCGGATTGTCAATTTTTTCCAGAAATTCGCTAATAAAAAAATTTAGAAAACGTACCGCTGATATCTTATTCACCTAATTAGTCCTCCCTGTCTGGTTTAGCTCGTCTTATGGGAGTTTATGTATTGAACTGTCACATACACGACTTCTTTATAAATACTCAACTGGAGAGTAAAACGTTTTAATTCAGCCTTGAACCTGCCTTTGGTTGGACAAGGGATGAAATTCCGATTGCTTGGAGAAGCCTTTTGCTATGAAGAAAAAAATACTTAACAATAAAACCATTAGCAAAACGCTGATGGAGGACCATCAGATATGGTAAGTTCTTCACTATCAGATTTATCTTTCCACGTAAAAACCGAATTTAAGTTATTTGAATGCGTGGCCTATTTGCTTAACTGTCCTTTTCGGAAGCGATGACTTTTTTTTTATCCCTGAACGAAATTATTTCGAGCGAAATTATTAAACAATTTTTTCCCCTTATAAAAAAAATTAGCCGGTCTTCTGAAGAGATTCGTATAAACGCCTGCTTCCCCCTGAAGTGCTGAACTATCGAAGCCGAGTGTATTGCAGACAGAGTTCACTTATTACAGAACAAAAGAATCCTAACACTCTGGGCAAATATTTTGTGGTGATAGCTAGGAGTCTGAAATTGAACTGAACTTGGTACGCTAATAATCCCAAGTAGTCGATCCAAGTTCTAATTTCGTAACATCTAATCAATACGGTTAATAAAACTTCAATTTGCGAGAGTCAATTTGTCTTCCTTTTTTATTAGTTGACACATCAAGCTCTGATCTAATTTCAATTCACCCACAGACCGGACATAAAAAAAATTATTTTAACTGTCGGAAATTTTTTTTTTGAAATTGACAAAATTTTAAATCAAAAAATTATTCCTGAAAATTGCCATTCAAAATATTTTGTGGTAAAGTACAAGAATTTAAAGTCGAATTCAAAGGGGAACTTGATTTCTTGCGAAAGAGATGTCGCTTAAGCGTCGAAGCCTAGAGAACTCTTACTTTTTTACTTTCATTTTGTACAGGAGCGAGAGTGAAAGCATGCTTTCTCCCTTTTTATTTCTTCGACCTGTTGTTCCTCTCCCTCTTCTCCTCAGGAGAAAGTTTTTGCTCAGAATTTCTCAAGTCTCTTCTTCAGTAAGCTCTTCGCTCTGCTGGAATGAACATCAGAAAGGCTTTCACCCGCTAGTGGCATTAGGCATTTCTAAAGAAATTTGAGCAATGTTTTAAATTCAGTAGTTAATTTATTAGTAGAGAAAATCGGTATGAAAGGAATTTTAATTTTTTATTTGGTTTTCCTTCTTCATTTTACTCCCACTGGAACGAGATCAATAGAAAATGGAAATAGGGACAGAGAAGTTGGAGGGGAGGATTTTTTGGAGAAAGTTGAACATGGAAAGCCTGGTGGAGAATATTCAGGTGGTAATGAGACGCTCCAAGAAAATTCGGACAGAGGAAGTGGTCCATGTGGCCTCCTCCTGCTAACAGCATCAGAAGCAGAGTTCTCCGATTTCCCAGTGCTAAGTATCTCCCACCCCATTTTCAATGTCTCAACTGGTGTTGTACCTGGAGTCACGTACGAAGGTAAGTGGGGAATCGGATTCCTATAATTTAATCCCACTTTGACACTACTTCAAGAAGGAAATGAAGA
>JABASM010001505.1:0-14232 GCA_019776545.1 Brachystomella parvula | reverse complement strand
AAAAAAAAACAAACAGGGTTCAGGAAATTCGCCCGTGACATTCCCAGAGGGTAAAATCAACCAAATCCTTCTGAACAAGTGCAAGCAATCGCTTTTTCTTTAAATTGACGCATAACGACGTTTCTGGCATCATCCGTTCGTCCAGAATATGTACCGAAAGTTGACGCCATGCTGTTTCTATGGGAAGAAAACCTGCTGCACGTCCTGAAGGAAGTGCTCTTGTCGAATCCGATGTCTGCGTAACCTGTTAGAATTAATCAGTCAAACCGAAGCACCTCCAAAAAGGGCTTGGACAAATCCGTTAAAAGAACTGGTTTCTTGAAGGCTGTTTTCTTTTTTAGTGTCAAATTCTGCAAAGCCTATTCCCTTAAAAAATTAAGGGTGACTTGATAAGTGTTTCTCAAAACAGGGAAACAATAATATCACCAGGAAATCATCGAAAGTAGAAGAAACTAGCCATCATAAGGGCACTTCTCCAACCTCAGTCATTCTTTTTGGCTTGGCACCTACAGCCAGCCTGAAATCGTCCTGAAAAGGATGAATTTCTGGAAAAATTCACATTCTTACGTAAGTAGCAAATGTAGCAAGGATGGGAATCACATACAGTTCAAAGAAAGTCGTACCCTGCTGCGCTAAATCTGTTCACTGACTTCTTTTGGTCGTTGGGTCCAGAATGCGTCATAAGAACAAGGAAAAGGAGGGCCTAAAGAAACTGATTCCAGCTATTTCTATCTGCAGTTTTCTTCAACAAAATTTCTTAAGCTCCTTGCTCTGGGAAAGATAAACAGATTTCAATCACTGTTTGAAGTTAACACTGAGATTCGGCTTTAGAAACGTAGAAATTTTGGTCGCCCAACACCCCGTTTGAGGACCTCTGGTTAGGCTAATTAAGTTTCGCAGGCTTCGGGTTCGATAATGTCACTTTCTGAAAGCTTTTTTGGTGCTAAACTCAGAAAAATTAACAAAAAAAATTTTAGGATTAAGTTTTAAGGGTGTCCTGGTGAATTTTTAGTTGTGCCAATTTCATGGAATAACCCGTTAGGTCCCCAGGGTGGGGACTGTCTTACAGCAAAATTGACCATTCTCATTTGCGAAAAAACCAATACAAGGGATTTAAACAGCGATTTACGCTTGAAGCCATTTTCATGGTTCACTCCTTACTTCACCCAGGATTTACGCCTAGCCCATTTATTAGTGACCCGATTTGAGATTTCACCTTGAGTGGAGATCATGATGAAAAATGATAGGCGTTCTTTTGTCTTATTCTCGTTTTCCTCTCATCTCAAAGTCGCACACGAGGAAATCAGCTGATTCCTAACCATTTTTTGACTCTGTTTTTCTGTTTGTTATACTACTAGTATATGACGGGTGGAGGCTCTCAAAATTATAAAAAAAAACACAAGGCAAACAAAAAATTACGCAAGGCAAACAAAACATTACACAAGAGAAACAAAAATACGCAAAGCAGAAACAGCACCTAAGAGCCACCTGAACTGCAAAATCTCAAACAACAAAAAAAAACGCGCAAGCCAAAATTTCCACACAAGCCAAAAAAGTAAAGGCGGTAAATCTGGTAAGAATGATGAGCGGGTTGCCTTTGTTATTATTTGGAGCTTTGGAGTTATACTATATAAGTGGGCTCAGTAGTAGTTCGTTGCCATCAGAGTACAAACTATGGTCGCAAAGCAAATATGGGCATAACCAACTGTATTACAATCCAAAAATTAACCCAAGTGTTCAAAATATTAATTGTATAATACAACTAGTTTGAAGCGCCTGTGCTAGCATAAACAAAATACGAAAAATCTGTAAATTTATGCGGATTTTTAAGGAATTCGAAAAAACGTTAAGAAAATTGAATCAGACATTCTTAACGTATGCTACTGTGGGGTAGCATAATAAAAATACAACAGTAAGGCAATGATATTAGAGAAAACAATGCTCAAAATCGTATTAATTCGTAATCATCGTAAACTGTAATTGTTGGTTTATTTAATACCTTCACTTCTCTTCGCTCATTTATTTCGTTGATGCCCATATCGCACACCGAAGCGCCCATGGGGTGACTGTTAGCTAGGCGTGCAACCAGCTCTATTGAAAATTCTCTGATCAACACGGTGAATTAATCTAATCTGTTTTTCAGCGATATTTTTAAGCTGAATTTTCGAATTCCCCTACGTTCAAGAATTCCAGAAACTGCCACTAAAAAAGGTCTTACGTCAGTAATAATTTAAAGTCAATACCAGTCTATAGGACCAGAAAGAACCCTGCTACAGCGAATTCAACCGAACGTTTTAGTTCATCGAACTGAAATAATAATTGTGAAAATGGAGAGACTTCCACGTCTATTCGGTCTGATGGAAGAGCTCAGAGAAGGAATACAAGAAGTCAGAGAAGGTACGCTTAAAATTATCATGTAATTGTTTGTCCGCAAAAAAATACACACAACCGTAACTGTTATGTATTTTAGAAATGATTGCCCAATCTACGAGCGCTACAGTTCCAGCAAATGCTACACCAAGTTCGGAGACCGAAAACGCTTCTCCGCAGCGTCTTGGCACACCTGGCACTTCAGCTACTTTCAATCTTCCTGGCTTATCACGCACCATAGTTTTTCCAGCCACTCCGTCCGCTGTAGCTTCGACTGAAGCGATTCGCCGCTTCATGCCATACGAAAACGGGAGAGGAAGAACGGTTGGACGCTCAACCCGTGGAAGGCAAGAAATAGGAACCCGGAATGGCTCGAGTCGTCAGGAAGTAATAAAAGTCAGTAAGCTTTGGACGCAGAGCTTCACGTGCTTGGGCCACAGGAACGAACTCCTTACTCCGACAACCCATCGACAGGCTCAACTTAATACGGCTGGGCTTGGTGATTTCATTGTAGAAATTGGTAAGTAGATTTTGCGTAACCGCAACATAAGAATTATTAATAGCACGAGCTATTTATGCGAATGATGGTTCATTTAGAAAACAAAGCTTTAACAAAAAGCCTTTCAATTTTATTTAAATGGTTTTTTAAACAGACAATCGAGCAAGCGACGAAGCGCTTAAAGCAGCAATCTGCAGAGAAGTGCCCAGGCTCCAGGGCGTGGAATTCGAAATTCTGAAAGCAGTTGGAAACAACGTAAGGCACCAACGCCAAATACTCCCTGTTGTTGCAGCCAAGCCAGTTCCGCCGGTTCCTTTTCTGAAAGCAACTAGGGTTACCCGATACTATGTTCGGCCATTCCAAACCCTTGTAAGCCGAGAAAATTCGAGTGCTGCTGCTCTTTCTCAATTAACAATGATTTAATTTTTATTAAGTGCCCACAAGATGTGTCACCAGACAGCAGCGACGAGAGCCTCGACGAGCAGATGGAAAACGATGTTCTGCCTGACTCTGGTCCATCAGCTGCTAACGTAATTTCCTTATCACTATGTCCGAAAATTAATGAAACACGATTAAGCGTTCCGGAAGGATTAAATCCCACCGGAGAAATTTCTACCGTAGTGCTTGCACTCTAGATTTTCAAAAAAAAAATTTCATGCGGACTGGTCCATCAGTGAGGATGGCGACCGGAAAAGTAAAGGGGCCTAAATCCAGAATTCTAGTATAAAAAGGGATTCCAAAACTAGTTACAAAATTAAAACAACTGGCTCAAAGAACTTTTTCTCAAAATTTGGAATCCTTTTTTGCTTCAATTTTGGATTCCTATAACTGCTATGGCCGCCATTTTTCTAAGTGAACCAATACGCAAGAAATTGATTTTAAAATAATTTAGAGTAATTTGTTAAGCACTACGTGAAAAATTCCTCCCATGTAACGTATCAGAAGGTCAGAGCGATTTGGCTCTGGAAAAAAAATATTTACGTAATTACCGGAGAGTTATTAAATGCTGTTGTGCTTAACCATAACGTTTACAGACGCCGGGGACCTCTACTGCAGCTCATACAGGTGTCACTTTTCGAACAGCTGAGAACAGGAGCAGCGTTGGAGAATTTTACGGTGGATCAAGCGCCGGGCTAAGAAACGGAGAAGTGACTTCCGGTACACCAATTGAGAGTGGAGCAACCAGCAGTGGGGTAGCTAGTGCTTTTCAGAGAGATATAATGAGAGCCAGCAGCAGCGAAGTTTATTTGGACTCTGAGTTTGAAGTTGTTGAAGAAATTGTAGGTCTTGGCTCGCTAGAAGAACTTCAGCGCATGATTTATCGNTCTTGGCTCGCTAGAAGAACTTCAGCGCATGATTTATCGCTCAAATCCAGGCCAGCATCTGGTATGCCTACCTCAACTCAACATTCTTTTTGAATTCATGACGGTAATCAAAGGCGGAAGCTTTGATCCTTTGATGGAACCTCGCGTGCGTTATTCTGGCCAGCCTGGTGAGTGGCAGTCTCAAACAAATTAAGTAAAATATAATTGCTTTGTTGATTTAATTTGCCTTCTTTTTTTACTTTTACTTCCAGGAGGTGGCGTTGGCGTCAATAACGATTTTTTTTGGAACTTGCTAAAAGCAATGACAGAAGAGTTCATTGACGGGCGAATCCCATTGTTCGAAGGCAAGACAGACCACAAGATTCCAACATCTGATCTTACCTTAGTTGAAGATGGCATTTTCAGTTTGGTAGGAAAAGTCATGGCTTACGTGGGGATTCACCATTGTGTTTCATTTATTGGCCTCAGTCCAACTGTGGTGAGCTATGTTACAGCTCTTGAACCAGACACAGCCTGTTCCGCTTGCTTGGAAGATATCCCAGATCTAGAGATGCGAAATTATTTGGAAAAGGTAATGAAGACCAAATATGTTATACAAAAGACTCAGAAATTCTCTGCTGCAGATGCGGGTTTGGAGCAGTGGAGGAGCATTGACAGTGGACGAAACCTCAAGCATACAGACGTTCGCTGTTGATAACGACTACCTCGGGACAGTTACCGCAGACAATGCGGATTATGTGGCTCAACTCATCATAAACTACGAAGTACTTGGAAAGCGTAGGCGACAATTGGAGCAGCTCCGAAAATCTTTTTCTCAGCTACCGCTGCTGAGTTACATTCAACTCCACGGGTACCTAATCGATGCCGTTTTCCCAAGAGAAGCTGCTTTTCAATATACTGCTGAGTTGGTCATTAGCAAAATCGTCATCACTGGGGAAATTCCTGAACTGATTTCAACTTTCCTTGACTCGATTCATGCAATCCATCAGCGTAAGTATAAAGGCACGACGTTATAGCTATCATAATGCTAACAGCAAAAAAAAATTTTAGAGAAAAAATTGACGCAGCTGGTTTCAGCTTGGACTGGATCCGGCATTCTTCCTGACCGGCTCAAAATGACAATTAGCGAAGATGCCCTCAGATTCGCCTGTCGATCCTGTTTCAACGAAATTGTGGTACCAGCGTCAATGGCTACTGCTGATCTTCAGCAACACATGAACTATCTGATCATGGCAGGGGGATTCGGTCAGATCTGAAGTAAAATCTTTGACTTTTGTGACAATCAATAGATTTATAGATTATTCATAGTTATGATGGACCTATACTGCCTTTTCTCAAATTCCCTTGGCAAATCAATATTACTTTCTCCTCCTTGTGATCTGCAGTGAAATTTTTATTAATTTTGTTATAGTTCTCAGAAGAATTGAAGCAAACCTCATCTTCCACTTGTCTTTCCTGAAATTAAGGTAGATAAAAAATAATATAGATGGTGAGAGATATTCCTGTTCTTTAGAATAAAAAAAGCTGGAGGCTCTTCTCTTGCGCTGTATTTCGAGTCCTCGTGGTCAAACCATTATCCGAATGTCGCACATCACACCCAGGATGTACAAAGAAAGCAAGCTAGCTGACTTAAGACGGATAAAGTCGCAAAAGGCGTAGCGCTTCAACGAAGATATCACATCCGAAAGAAGTTGAGTGACCCAAGGGATCCAAAGTAATGAGCTGACCCGTTTCTTCAGCTGTTAGAACACTGTTCTCGAGAGGCGGTGAAATTATTGTTTCGGCTTCAAATTCTTCTAGATCAGAGATTTGGTTACACACCAGAGAGGCATCTTGGAGATCAATCTGGCAAGTTAAAAAAATATTAGTAAAATATTGATGGGTGTTGTTATTTTCTTTGCTGCTTGAGCACCTGATTCAAAGAAATGTCAAAACATGAAGGAGGCATATGCATTATCATTAGATTGGACCGGAGTGTGATTGCGCTCAGTAGAAAGGGGATGATAATTCCAAGCTGGCATGAACTCTGCAAGCGAAGCATTCAGTCGAGGCAAAAATACACGGTGGAGTACTTCCATATGTTTTTGGTCGTCAACATTCAAGTATCCGTTTTCTTCTAACCAGGAAAACGTGTTGTAGTACGTACTGAGTATGCCGTAAAAAGCGTCTCTCCAAAACCGCTCAATTCTGAAAAATAGCCAAATAAATTACAGTTTATTTTTTTCCGATATAAATTAATACCTTTGATTGTGGACAGATCGGCCGCAGATGTGACTCCCACGGCCTCCTCCTCTTCGCTCGATCATAAAACGGGCGATTATCACGTTTTCTCCACCCTTATCGGATCGAACTCGAGAAGGTATACCGTACTGTTCGACTGCCCCGAGAAAAGCGGAGAAGTTAGTCACGGCTTTATTGTCTCCGCTCGCATGCATAAAAGTAACTAGCCTCGATTTGCCGTCGATGCAACTACGGACCACGATCTTCCACCTAAGAAGCAGATGTTCCAGATTTTAATCAATTAGACTTTTATTACGCAGGTTATTCGATACCTTCGAAGCTTTAAGTTCGTATCCAAGTGCCATAGCTCATTGAAGAACGTCACAAAGTATTGCCGACGTACGATTGCTCTGTTGCAAAGGGTCCTCAAATGCACTCCTACTGGGTCTACTTGTCTCACAGCTTCTCGGACACGGTAGTCTGTCACCCTGATTCCTTGGTTTTGTAGAAATCCTTTCATCCTTTTATACCCGGTGTTCGGAAACCGCTGAAGCACCTCACCGACTTTTTCTTCTAGTTCTCTGTCTGTAATGTTAGAATAAGTAGCATGGACCTGGGTAAGGAGAAGATGGGGTATATTTTTAGAATCATACTAAGTTAATCCTTACGTTTTTTAGTAATTTGTGAATTACCGTCAAATTGTTCTCTTTCATACGTCTGAATACCGTGGGCTGAGACACTCCAAACATTTTAGAAATTGACACGACAGTGAATCGTTGAGAGAGAAGAAATTCAAGCGTTTGAATGTCAATGTGGCATCTCGGTCTCCCTTTGGTTCGGTACGCAGTTATATTGCTATCTTGAGCGGTTGAGTTTATCTGAACGAGGATGTTCAACAGCCTTTGAATCCAGGGAAAATTGTCAGAAGAATTCCACTGAAGCAAAATTACTTCTAGCGATTCCATCCTTCCAAGTACCGTCTCCTCCGCCTCCGGATCTACTGCCAGCAACTGCAAACAATTTTCAACGCTCTGCAAAATGTCTGTGAGCAGCGACTGCGACACTTCCATATTTATAATACAGAACCCGAGGGTTAAATTCATCTACTGATACCTAGATTAGATTAGCGCTTGTTTCTAAACAATAACAAAGGCAACTTTATTCAAACTAGCTTTACCGCCTTTACTTTTTTGGCTTGTGTGGAAATTTTGCCTTGTGCGTTTTTTTTTGTTGCTTGTGATTTTGCAGTTCAAGTGGCTCTTGTGTGCTGTTTTTGCCTTGCGCAATTTTTTGTTTGCCTTGTGTTTTTTTTATAATTTTGAGAGCCTCCACCCCTCATACTCCTATACTCTTTAAATACCCTGGTAAACTGTAAATTTTATTTATTTTTATCCCGAGACACCCTGATGCCCTGATGCTATTCCAACGGCCCAACTATCCCAAGACCCTAATAAAGGAACCTTATAAGAGGAGGAACAGAAAATTTTTTGCAGTTCAAGTGGCTCTTGTGTGCTGTTTTTGCCTTGCGTAATTTTTTGTTTGCCTTGTGTTTTTTTTATAATTTTGAGAGCCTCCACCCCTCATACTAGTATACACTTTTACTTCGGCAATAATGTTATTTTCATCAAACTCTGTGCAATTATTCAAATCCTTCGGAGTTCAGACGTTGAAGAGATGGAGCTCATCACCTACGACCGCTACGGTAGCCGCCGTGGCTAACGGCATTGAACTCAGAGTTGCGGAAGCACAAATACCGACACATCACGGGAATTACCTTGCTTGTAAATAAAACTGACAAACCCTTGAAATGTAATCGATTGCTTGTTAATTGATTCTTGTTGATTTGGGTTTGGACAGGTAAAATATGGAAAGGCGTAGAAGATCCCTCTCAGTCAGAAAAAAGGACCCCTATCATTTGTGTACACGGATGGTTGGATAACGCTGGATCGTTTGACCCCCTCGTCCCACTAATAATGAAACCTAATATGACTATTGTTGCCATTGACCTCCCTGGTCACGGCTTTTCTTCTCATCACGACTCATGTACGCACTACGATCCGTTAGGGTTAGACGGCTTGCTAACTATTCAGAGAACAATTCGGCATTTCGGGTTTGAGAAGGTTACGCTGCTTGGACATAGCATGGGATCCATTCTTAGTTTCATTACTTCCGGAATCTATCCTGAGTAAGTTTGAAGGTAAAATTAAAAGTTATAATCCTGCAAAATCTTATCTGAATTGTTATCTTCTAGAGTAATTGAATCTTACATTGGGCTTGACAATCTACGACCCCTTCCACGAGACCCAATACAAAATGTTCGTTCGTTAACTCGTCAGTTACTGGACGTCGAAGCCAAATTAAGTCGTGGAACACCCCTACCTGGTTACACATACGAAGAGATCCTTGAGAGGTCTTACCTTGGGCGTGACAAAAGTATTACACTGGAAGGATGCAAAACGCTATTGGAGCGTGGGGCAGTCCGACGTCCTGATGGGAAATACGTATTCACTCATGACCTCCGTGTGACTATACCAACAGCCCTTGGTCGGTTCACAGCAGAGCAGTCAGCCTTTCTAGCCTCACAGCTCCGGTGTAACAGTTGCATTATAAAAGCCGACCCTGGCGGCCAGTGGGAACCAACGTCTGACTTTCTTAAAATCTATGAAATACTCCGGCAGAATCGCTCCGACAGAAAAATTGAATTCCATCATCTCCCCGGGACTCACCATCTCCATCTCAATTGCCCAGAAGTAGTTGCTCCAATTATTAACAATTTCTTATGGGGATCAGAGTCATAGTAGTGGATAAGAGGTAAATAGTTTTTTAAAAGAGTGGCCCTTCCATATACTTCCTGTATTGCGAGGAGGCCCGTGTGTTTACCGCTGAGAGCTCAAATTCCTAGCACTGATTCCTAGTAATTTGCATTATTTGATGACTAATAAAATGATGAGGTCATTTTATTCAGAAGAAGAAAAACCTTTCGCCACTCCGGCAAAGACAGTTTACGCAATGACCTAGTATTGATTACGGCCAGCTCAGACTCATCGTCTTATCAGCATCGCTTCTCTTATTCTATTCTTCATTCTTATTATATTTTTATTTGGACTCTGGGAGTGACAGTCCATGGACTCGCAATACCGGAAACAAAGTGATCCATTCTCTCCGCCTGATCGAAACCCGATTTTCCAATAACAGTAAAGGCAAAGCAAGAGAGTTTTTTTTCCCTAGAAGAGCCTTATCCATCACATCGGAGAAATCAATCTGGAGAAAATCAGAACACACACGGAATGAGGATGCTCTTGATTTAATTGGGCCTGTTGCTTAGAACACATTCGGATTTTTCGGATTTACTTGGCAACTGTCTACTTGCACGCTAAGGTAAAACCTCCTTGTCCTGCCCACTCCGACCTGCGAACGATCCCATTTATCTTATCTAAAATATACCCAGGACAGGAGCGACTGTGTGCTCAAGTTTCTGCTATAATGGGAAATGGTATTTTCGTTTTCTGCATTCATGTTCCGAAGTCTACAGCAAATAAGATAAAAAAGAAAGTATAGAATATTTACAAATCTTGAGTCCTGAGTCATTGACTTCTGAGCGGTAGCCATGAAGGGTGGACATTAGCAAAGGTGGGAGTCGCATCCTGGAAATTTTAGTGGATTTTTTTTTTTTGCTTTGCAACTCTGAAAGGTACTTGTCTTCTTTTTAAATCCATTTTTTTCTTGGAATAAAAGTTTACTAGATTCCTTTGCACGAATGCAGGCTCCATCGATTTTTTAAGAAATCCTAGAATTTCAGAAGCTTGCAGATTAATATTTTGCTTTCAAAAAAATAATAATTGTGTTTTTACTGAATTAGGTTTAGCCAAACGCCACCACCGCTGGAAAATATCAAGGGAAGTGCTGAACTGCAATGAGCTACGATGAAGTTGAGCGTGGGCTACCCCCCGTATACGAAAGAAGTGGAAATTGGCGAGACCCGTACATTCCGACAGCCAGCGTCTACCCGAGCTGGGCCATCATCACACCCACAGCCACAGAATCTGAGGGAAGTACGCTCTCAGTATCAAGTAGCCCCGGACCAATGAAAAGCCGCCTCCCCTACCCCTCATCTGCCAATGAGAGCAACACTAGCAGTGACGGTGGCTTTCGACGACCCCCAGCTAGAGTACTGCCAAAAGCCCCTCCAAGCCCTCCACCCACACGACGCTACTTAATACAAGATGACGAGGGGAGTAGTGGGAGTGATATGAAAATCATTAAGTTAGACACTTCAGCTAGTTTTCCCTCAACACTTGAGCCGCCGCTAAAGAAAAAAGTAAGGACTCATGTCCCTACTGTCCGGGTCACAGCGAGTACTCCTTCCGAGAACCCAACTACTACTGCCATTGCTCGGAGAGCCAAACAGTTCATCATTATTCTCCTCACTATTCTCCCTCCCCTATTTTTCACCATTGCGATCCAGTATCTCAAATTCAAAATGGGCGGCTATGGATTTCCAATCATGGGGATCTGTATTTTTCAAGGAATATTTTTGGCCGGCTCTAACTTTTCTAATTTTCAATAAAATTTGGCTCAACTTGCAAATCTGGAGGGGATTTCGGAAAAGATGGCTTGAAATCGTGGTAAGCAAAGCTGGAATACAGATCTGTTTGGTCTTAATTCACCGTCAAAGGCAGTTTGCCAGTCGTTGGACGCCAATCTTTAGCTCCCTTTCGAAAAGAAAAATTAAATATTAGAGAAAAAAAGACAACAATTTTTTTTTTTTGAAGTGAAAGTTTTAAAAATGCAGTATTTTCCACAAGTTTTTTTTTTTTTTTTTTTGAAAAATTTTATGATTTAGTTTCTTTTTCTTTGTTTCGTATATTTTTGGTGACGCGACTTTTCTTTTTTTCAGGCTTTGGCAATTCTATCACCTGGTGCGTCAATCCTTTTCATAATTTCACTCGTAAATTCTGGATGTTCTAATTTGCTTGAGCCTGACCTTTGTCCCGGTCGTCATTTTCACGTTCATGAGGCTGACTAATGAGGATCGGGCTTTTTCACTGGAGCTTTTCCTAACTTCAACGCTCGCCTACCTGGGGATGACGCTGATTGGTTTATCCTCCCTCTACATAAAATTTGAATTGGACTTGGAGCGATTTTTGGTAAGAAAAATAAAACACACGATTTATTCTTTTTTAGGTATTTTAAAATAAACTTTAATTTTATTTTTGTTAGATCGGACTTGGAGCATCTGTAGGCAGTCTATTACTTACGATTCCTTCATGCATGCTTTTGCTGAGGCTACGACGCTCTGGTGTGGATGATAGCATCACTACTCCCATAGTCACATTTTCTGGTACTCTACTCTGTGTAGTAGTCTGGTCGAGTGCAAGTATCGGCTTCACCACCATCATGACTGACTCAGAACCCACTACAGTTGAGATCGACCCAGGAATTATTTCCTCAGTCATTACCTTCGTTTTTTTCGGAACGATTTTTCAGTTCATCGAGTCTAAAATTAATCCTAGCTCCGCAGCAGGCTATTGGGGACGCTGAGTCTGTGACGAGTGATGGTGAGCCGCTCTGGAGACGGAATCAGCGGCTCGGCGTCCTCCGACTGTCACGAACGAGAGTTGGAATTTTTTTACTTACTGGATTATGGGAACCAATCAGCCTTGCCTCCAGAGCTTACAAGCCCCAACCTTCTGCCTTCAAGTAAGAATTTAAAATTCTGGAATAATAATTTACTGTTAAGCAATTTCAAACTTTTTTTCTTTCTTCCTAGCATCTTTGGAGTTATTTTAATAATGCTGGGGTACATTTTCTCAGTCGGTTACGAATCATGGTTTGGGAGCATGAAGAAGCGAGGGAAGGAAGGAGAAATACGTCGTAACAAATTTTTATGCATTCCTTGGCTCTTTTCTAGAAAATAGTAGCGTATCAGTCATAAGAAATTCATTCGCATCATTACGTGTAGTTTATTCTTATTAGGTTTCCTGAGTTGAATTTTTTAGATATCTTTTCTACATTATTAAATTCGACTGAATTAAAAAACCTGCAGAATTAATTTGCCGATTCACTTGTCAATATTTGCCTTTTTAAGTATAACCTGCGCTGGATTTCAGAGTTTGAGAAATCCAGAAAATAAATTGAAGAGGAGGCGGGGGGAATTGTACTATGCAGCAGCATGGATTTTAATACTTTAATTCCTAGCACAAGTTGAATTATAATCTGGTTTTTAATATACAGGCGCTTTTCTGCAAATTATTTTTGTGCAATGGATTGAATTGAGCAGAATAGGGTGCCCATACATTTTGCGGGCACGAAAGGGGCAGGGGTAAGCAACAGTAGCTGGTACTAGAGCCCTTAAAAGTTTGAAGTATGGCGGTAAAATTTATCGCAAGATTCATCGCAAAGTTCAGCTCCATCAGGTTAAGAACGATATAAATTAATTGCTCATATTCTCGGCATGAAGTACCTGGGGTACCGAATAATAGCTTCAAAATGCTAGAGACTAGTTAAGGATGATAATTTAAATCCAAAACCAAACCCAGTACTAAAAGCGTCTGGTGTTGAACTTAAACTTTTCCGATAGCCGATCCTGCTTTTTTATTAAAAGACTACATACTGCCCCTCAGAAGCCTATATTAAGGCCTGTTTTCTTGGAAAATACCAAGGTGTTAAAATTAGCCTACTATATTATTTATAAAAAAGTGATAAGTGCTGAAGGGTGAGTTTCGGGTAAACGTACAAATACTCATTGGCTCTTCCTGTTGTGTTTAAGTGCCCTGTTTAGTTTTGTTACGTGCATTTTACAAGTCAGTTTTAAACTGTCAACTGTGTTAAGCAATGGAGCCTATTACAAATGTTACTGATATTAAGAAACAAGGGAAGATCAAGTAAGTGTTAATTTTTTCAGTTCGTTGTCCAAGTGATTTAATGCAAAATGAACGTTTTGGAATTTCCAGGAGAAAAATCCGGGTGATTGTACTTTCGAAAAAGGAGATTAAAAACGGCTACGCTTTTCATTTCAAAATCGGAACGTCCACAGTCCGTGCTCGGACTTATAAAGAAAATGCAGAAATAAACTACCGGAAATTGAAGGTCAGTATTGTTCACAGCTGTGTGTGATAGAGTACACTGCTAAATAGTAGTATCAAAATGGCTGGAAATCTTTTTATACCGAATGCCTAGAAAGTCTCTGGAGCCCCAAAGAAAGCAATTGAAACTTGCAGGAACGGACAGCATTATTACCGCATAGGTTGTTCCGGAATCTTTTATTGAATTCCTATGTTACCGAAAAGAAAAGTAAGTATAAATTGTAATTGCCCCTAGAGTAGACTTCACGATGAGAAAGAAAAATTACGTTTCGGTCTTGCTGGTACAGTACGCTCGAGATTAAATGTCACTTTTCAAATCTTTAGCGCGTTAAAACTTAGCGTATTTGTACGAATTAGCATTTTAACGCGCTAAAGATTTAAAAAGTGACATTTAATCTCGAACGTACTGTAACATAAAACTCGATAAAAAGATTCGGAACCCTTGCTCCTTGTCAAATAAATTATTTGACAAGGAGCAATGGTTGATTATTTGAAATAATCAATAAATCAAATAATTAGTTGGGGGATTTTGGCTTCCCTAGTGGAAAGACTAGTACTAGTAATACTATTTTCAATGAGGCTGGTCAAAATACCTATCTCATCAGTTTTCTCAAAGGAGCGAGAAAGCAAAATCCCAACAAAGCAACTGGGATTTTTCCTTGAAGAGGCAGGACAAAGGCCATCTTAAGAGATTTGCTTTGCTGTTTTCAATCAAAAGTCCCCCCCCCCCCCG
>JABASM010001504.1:0-14239 GCA_019776545.1 Brachystomella parvula | reverse complement strand
CCACTGTAAAGTCTGCTCCGATCTCTTAACCCAGGGCCAGGTTTTTTGAGATATCAGAAGGGATTTTCCTGTCTAGGAGACCTGAGCGCTGAAGCAACGTTCTATGTCTATGATTCTACCCAACAGCATTTTAAATCCCTTAATCTCCCTCATAAAAACTTTTTCTTCTAGTATCGCATTCCAAGAGTGGTTCAAAGTCAAATAAGTCGAATTCAGATCCCAAGCGAAAAGTGGCTCCAGTTCCATCCAAACCGATTTCTTCTCTTAGCTCGACGTTGAAGAAACACAAAGACCTGTCACTGAGTAGTGACGACGACGAAACTCCATTGCCTCCAATCCTGAGTACCCCACCCAAAGAGAAGAGGGAACACGGGAAATCAAAAGCCTCCGCAAAGCGGCCTTCTACTACTTTAACCACTGCGAATGAGCCCAGGAGCAAAAAACCACGGAGAAGCACAAGCTCCTCGACAGTGTCTACTGCCCCACAATCAGGGAAGGACAAGAAGTCAGTCTCTTTACTGTCACCCCTTTCAGCCCTACCTGATAAAGTTGGAAAGAAAGAGAAGCCAGATGGGAAGAGTAGTGCAGTATCTGACCATAATAAGAGCGAAATATTTGGCAAACTGTTCCGTCCTAAAAAGGAAAAGGCTGATGAAACCGGTGGGGGCAAAGGGGGGAAGGGTGGAGTTATAGTTGGTGGAAAGGGTGGTGGGAAAAATAACTTCGTGAGTGGTGGGAAGGATAAACGCAGTAGTGAAGGGAAAGCGTCGTCTTCGTTAAGTCCGATAGAAGATACAAGCACGAAATCCCGAGCTGAGTCTCCGTCATCTGCTTCGAATCGTGTCTCAGCTAAGGATAGTGGCCGAAAAAACACAAGTAGTACAAAAAGCCCTGCCTCAACGTCGTCTTCAATTTCAGCGAGTAAGAGTAAAGAATTGAAGATACGATCAGAAAAAACTGAGAAACAGAAAAGCAGCAATAGTCACAACAGTTCCAAGTCAAAAAGAAGTACAAGTCCATTGAAAATAGGGTCGGCCAGCAAGGAAATCAGTGCAACCACTAGTGCAGCGCCTTTGTCACCGTCAAAGCGTCCCACCAGCCCGAAAAGAAGTAAAGGCGGAAGCAGTCCAAAGGCAAAACTAAGTGCCGGTCCACCCAAACTTAAGTCATCCGACAAGCTTCCTAAGGATCAGAGTTTAAAGCAATCAAAATCATCATTATCCTTATTCTCAGATAGCACCAGTAGTGCTAAAGGCAATGACAAGGTGCAAATAGAATCATCTAACCTCCCAAAAATTCCAGCGAAAGATAAGACAAGTACGAGTAGTAAACGGCCAAGTACAAATTCGAAGATAGCTTCCAAATCAATGCCACCACCACCTCCTCCATCAAACACTGGCAAAGAGAAGGAGGCTAATGACAAGAGTAGAATGGTGTCGCCTCTCCCACTACTCATAAAAATTCCGATCAGCCTATTACCAAGAATACCTTCGCTTCCAAAGAGAAGTTTGGACGTCCTTACGCCTTCATCTTCATCCAGCAACGGAAAAAAGAGCAATGACTCGAGGACGCATCGTGAGGACAAAAAAGATGAAATTTCGGGGAAGGTTCTTCCCACTCCAGCTAGTCTTGTGGGTAGTTCGGTGGAAGATTCGACTGATACTACCATTGTGCCTAAAATCCAAAGAATCTCCGCTGCATCTAATTCAACAAAAACACCTTCGAAAGAGGATGGAAGTCGGAAAAGAGCCCGGAGGCGGTCACACTCCTCTTCCAAAAAACCGAAACTAAAAGATGGTACAACAACCGAGGTGGATATCAAGGTAGGGAAATAATTACATTAATTTGATTTTGCTTTTTTTATTCCACCATTTTTGGACTAATTAATCATATTTTATTTTTATTAGGATGAACCTGATGAAAAGCCGGAAAAAGGCTACGAACTGTCATCCATGACGCCGTATACAGCTGGTCCTAGTGCTGCGAAGACACCACCAGATCCTCCGGATTCCTCTCTCAATCCTACTCATTCTTCCTCCCCTACAGTCGCTCTTACACAGCAGCCTCAGTATTTAAGCTACTTTGAAAAAGTGGAGCACGGGGATGATTTTTTTGCCTAGTAAGTCATCATTTACCATTATAATTAATCGCTTGTTTCTTATAATTTAAATATTTCAGCGATTCCGACCACTACTTGAATGAAGCAAAGCGTTTAAAGCACAAAGCTGATAAAGAAGAAACGGGGGTTAGCAGGATTCTCACCTATATGGACGCGGGTATGTATTTCATTTTAACGGGCATTGTCATGGAGCGGAGCTTGACCTGGACCAAGAAGGAAGGATTCGCACTGTATAGAGACACTTTCAAGCTCATGCAACACATTTCTGTACGTCCTCGCAATAGGCATGAAGAGCCACAAGGACTGTGGCCACAAGAAACGAAACTACTTATACTCAAGTAAGCGTTTATAGCTAGGTTACTGTTGCGGTTAGGAGCTTAAGTCAGTTCGGCTCGGCTGAGCTTGTTGTATCACAAGGAAGTAAAAGTGCTTGATTTCATTCTAGTTTGCGAGTCCAGTCAATTTTGTCACTCAGCCTGTACCGGTTCAAAATGCGAGAGACTCAAGAAGCGAACCAAGTATTGAATCAGATATTTGACAGAAGTGGGAATGCTGCTTATGAGTTCATGCCACCTCCGAATACTCATAGTCCACACACAAGTCTGGGAACTCCGTCACCACACTCACCAGCACTCTCACCAGCTGGATCTGTTCCATCTTCTGGAATCGGGAGTGTATCATCCCATTCCCAGCCAATGATTCAGTCTCCGCTTCACCAGTCACCACAGTCGTATAGCATTACAAAGAATCTTTACCAGCATCTGTACCGTCACTACAATGGATCGTCTCAACTGGTAACCGCTCACGAGCTTTGGAATATGGCGGATAGTCATGTAGAACGAAACAATTTCCAAGGTGAAAAATCCTTCTGAGTGCACTTTTTACCTGGTATCCTGAACGCTTACTTAATAATATTTTTTTAACAGAATTTTTCATTGGTATTGATCGGACTTACGGCCCGCTTACTCTAAACAGCTCTCTCCTAGATCTCGTTCGCTACGTCCGTTGCGGGCTGAAGATCGTGAATCAAAATCTCGACAGTTCCTAGCAATGAAAACTTAATCCTCAGCTCTATATCGGCCAAATACGGAAAATGAGAAAAAAGCTGTAGAAGTAATCAGCGGGGGTTTGAATCATCCACACTTCGAAATAATACGAATCTTTTACAGAATAATTTTGTGATACTGACTAATTAGATAATAGATCAACTTACACACTGGATTTTGGATAGGAGGGCTGCTTTGTTGAGATTCGGCTGCTTTCGTTAACTCATTTTGAAGATTTCATTTTCTGAGATTGCAAATATGAGGCTTCATTGTAGTCGAAACTCAACAATGTGTTGTGTGCCAAGCTAAGGAAAGGGTAATTGCACAAGTGTAAACGCAAGCGTGGGTTTCCCCGTTTTTTGCACAATTATAAGGTATAGTATGCAGCTTTAAGTTTGTGCTGGCTTAATTGAGATTAAAGTTAACATCACCCTTCTAAAATTTAACTGTTATTCAAATTCGACTCTTGTTTTCAAAATTTCCAGTAACAATATTTTTACCAAACTGTGATTCAAGTGTTTAATTTTAATTTCTACAGATGTTGACTCATTTCTGTATCCTTTCCTTTGTCTTAACGAATTATAAGAAGCGCAGAAGACAAATTAAAACGGAATATGTAAGGCAAATTCTTTCAACCTCGTAATAGACTGAATCTTTAGCTTAATAATAATATTATTATTATATAATAGTTGTAGTATGCTGGTGGCTCTTGTCCCTCACCAGGATCGTATCGAATCGATTCTAAAAAAAAAACGCATTCATTTCAACGTTGTTAGTCATAAGTTAGGCAGCAGTCCGCATTTATCAATATCGCAGGCGTCACTGTAATTTTCTTACCTTTAGTATACAACGGAAAAAGAAAGAAAACCAAAGAGTTTTAATCAACTCCTTATTATAGAATGAGTTCTGTGCTTAGTGTCTTTCTGGGGAAAATTGTGTTCACTACAATATATGTCAGGTCCTTCTTATAAGATAAGTGGTAAATTGCTTTGGAAAGACTTGAACCCACTCATGGCCATTTGTCTTGTCCTGTAAATACTACTATCTTGTATTTCAGATCATTGACATTGCATTGGGGAAGTAGGGATATTGTGACTGACTTTCATATTTGTTTAGAAACCTAGATTGCCAAATGAAAAAAAAAATTAGGCTAACACTTCTTATCCAAAATCCAGAGATTCCTACTATAGGAAAATTGTTTCTACTAAAGTTTTGGACTGTTTCTACATATAGAAACATTAAACCTAAGTTTACCAGATTTATTTCTAATAACAGAGCATTCGCATAGGTTTTTCATGGTTGAGCTTCATGAGCCCTTTAGATCTGAGCTATTTTGATTGTGTTATTCTCCCAGTGGATTCTCCTGGAGATGATGAGTATGATGGAGAAGTCGGAAGTGGGGATTCACATTTATTGGATTTGGCTCATAAGTACTTGGGCCCCTGGCTGGGCAAGCTCATCTCACTCACTTTCTTCTGTTGTCATCCACGGACTTCTTATAATCTCAGGCTCTGAACTGGATATCTCAATCCCGGGCTCCGGGCATTAAAAAAGTTTCGGCTTCGGACTCCCTCAGAATCAGATTTCTCAGATTTGGGGTCAGATCCACTACTGGGACTGGAATTCACTGGGTTTTGAACACCTAACCTAGCAGATTTTTTCTTCGATGCGGTCAGCTTAGCTTCCCCTATGACTTCATACTGTTTAACGGATAAACGTTGGGCTTTCTGTCTTTTTAATACGCTTAGGAAAATTCATCTGTGCGCTTTTCTGCTCATAGTTTTTCTTTGTTGCCCTGTGGCACTATTCTAGCAGAACTTTAGGAAACTTTAGTTTTTTACTGCTAATGACACGCGACAAGTTGATTCGGTTGCTGTGACTTAAGAATCCGAGCCTGGGGCTGATCTCTGTCCCCTCCCTGTTCCTGCCGCTCAGGTTTTGATCTCTTTTAATGGCTACGACGGTTACGACCTAGAATATCCCTCCAGGGTGGGTTCTAACCTAATTGAGCCTAAGAAAGGTATCATTAACTCAGCATCCTCCGATTGAATGATGAACATAAAAGGAAAGCTAAAGCAGAGGAGGGACTTAGCAGCTTGAGGTAACAGTGGCTCCTGAAATTCCTCAAATGAAGATTTTGTCAGAGACGAATGTAAGGCTTGGCGAGGAGCTTAATCCACCTCTTTATCCACATCATCTCCTTCATGTCTCCAATTTACTGGCACATCAATCTACCATCACCCCCGCCACCACCCTTCACCTTGCCCATCATCACATCAATCCACTCAATCTGAAACTTCTTTCCAGCTCAATTCTATTCACCCACGCCATTCACTCCCCTGAATGCCGCTACCCTCCTTTGCCAGGGAGGAGTACTCGGGCCTCTCTCCAAAAAAAATTGGAAAAATGCTTGAATAATTAAAAATTAATTGGTTATTACATTTTAATGGGTTAGACTGAACTCTAGCTCAACAAGAACATATTGCATAGTCGAATGCGAAGGCCTTTTAAAATTTGTTTTTCTATTCCACCTGTCTCTGAGAAGGCAAGGTGGGGAGGCATATTGGATGTGGAGATGTGGATGGAATGGAAATAATGGTTTCTGTCTGTTTCTGGCATCTGAGATGCCACTCGGAACGTCAAAAAAGCCCTCCTGTGCCTGGCTGCTGTAATGCACAAAAATCTTCCACATCCCCTACTTCTTCTTCTTGCGATGTGCTATGTGCTATGGCCTATGAGCAATCTAGGTGAGTCCCAGGAAACGCTCTCAAACGTAGAATATCCTGTTACTTTTCTTCTGATATGGGACCCAGACTGAAATTCTTCTCAAACATGATGGGAACGTGATTCCTTCTGACTTGAATTTGAGAGTATATTTTTGATGCTATGGATGATGGATACTTGGATTAGAATCATGAGTGCGTGTTATTAAACCGATTATTAAATATAATTTTAATGTTTTGAGGTATTGTTCCAAAACTGAGCACACATTGAAAATCGCAGGCAGGAATATAGATCCTCTACCTCATTACGATGGCATCAAGGGTAATTCAGCCTTAGCGCGTGAGAGTGAGATGTGAAAGTATTTTCCCCGGGTGACATTTGCTTTCTCTCCACCAGAGTTTATACTTTTCTTTAAATGGGAGAATAATGAGAGAGTATTTCCCATTCGCTACTCGGAGTCTCCCATTAATCTCTGCCGAGATTCTAATGATTGGGAAGCTATTATTATCCCCTCTTTTCCAATCCGCTTCATTTTGAGAAAGCTCAGCCCGCTTTCTTTAGAAACTTATGCGAGATTTAGCATTTGGTTAGTTAAGATAAGAAGATGAAATGACAATTTAATGGTCTCACACCTCTGGGACTCTTCATTTTATTCTGTTAAGTCAATGGACTCCCGTTAAGACATTCTAAATGCACTTTTTACACGTCATCCAACCAAAAGCCTATTACTAACCTTGTGAACATTGCCCTTAACCAAAGTTAATTCTCTATCTCAACAAACTTGTCTGATAAAAAATCATTACTTTTTTAATTTTTTCTATTCTTCTATGATTTAAAAAAGCATTATGGAAATTAAAAATAAATCCTGGCGAATGTCGAGACTCGCAAGGTAAGCATTTTTAACATGTTGCCAAACAATGGTTTTCTTTTTGTTAGTTTTTTGCGAAATAATTTCAGGAAGAAACAGAAGCGTGAAGAATGAGTGGAAATGAGCTAAACTTCCATAAATCTTCGCATAATTTAAATGCTGGGGTAGGAAATTGAACGCTCGGTGGAGACAGGTTGTGATCCATTTCAAGAGAATTATTAGGTTTAATTCATTTTCTCATTTACTGTAGAGTTAAAACGAGCTTTTGAGGGCAAATTTATGTATCGAATGGGAGGTGGGAGGATGAGGGAAGGATCGTTCATGTTTTTTTGAATTTTGCTTATCGGCGTGCATACTTTTTCTAAGGGTTAGAAATCCCCTATTTGTAATTAGGAAGATTCTTGCAAACTTGTGTTGGAAATTTCAATGATTGAAACAAAGGTAATAAAATTAAGGAACTGAAGAATCGATTCGCTGGTTTCAGTTAACAAACTTTCACAAGGGAAAAAGTCCTTGCTTTACGCTTACAAACAGGAGTTTATAAGTCGGGGAGAAGTTGAGGGTGTTAGACTTTCTTCAAAAAAGACGACAGATGCGTCTCTTTTGTCAGTCAGGGACTTTGAATCTTTTTGCTGACTTGATAATTGGCACTACTGAATTAAGTAGAGAAGGCATTGACTGACTCAGAATCTCCAGCTTATACGAATAACTCTGTAGTAGTCCAAAGCAGGCCTAGAGTGCGTCGCCGCGTAGCTGGGATCCTTTTAATGAATTGCTCCGGAAGGATTTCGCTCAGCGATTTCCATAGACTTTGTTTGGAGTCCCAGTTACTTTCTCCCCTCCAATTTTTAAGTGTGAAAGTGATGAGACGGGGAAAACCCCTTGTTGATGTCTGAAAGAGCTATAGGACTCTCGGGTGAAAAGAGCTTAAGTGCTCATTTTGTTTTTGTGGCAAGCATCTGTATGGTTTTGTAGGATCTTCAGAATTTCTGTTGATGAATTAAACGCTTATAGACCGTTTCTGGATTTCTGTACAAGGAAGCCAAGATTTTTTATAGTACTGAGCTTCTTTGACTGCAAAGATTTTCCTCTCTTTCTTGCAAAAGAAAATGAGAGTGAAATGAGCAGAATAATTTTTGTGCTGACAATTTAAAAACTTTCTTTCACTCCCATCTCCGTTATTGGCAAAGCCACGACTCAGTTCGGCCAACGTATCCAGCTCTACACCTCACGTCCTGCGAATTCGCTGATTATTTCATTTAACGGAATGTATGGGGCTGTCAATGAGACCAGTGGATAGCGGGACCTTTAGGAATCGATTCTTGATCTTTGAAAGTCAAAATTGTCAGTTTTTTTGCTGGGACAGTGAAAATCTAGAGTACCAGAGTATCCAGAGTAGAATCTTGAGCGTTGCAAGAACTTTCTTTCTTGAAATTTGTAAAGCGTGCATTTGGTGATTACAGACTTAGCGTACATGTTAACTTCATTTCATCGATATTTTAGGCTGTCAAGCGAGGAATTTTAGTAAATAAAAGTACTGATGAAGAATGCTAGATTTTTACGGATTTCTATTTGAAAATTTAGAGTGGCAGCATAGATCGTGACTCTGGCTTTGAATTTATTAGAGTAGTGAATGGTTGCTTGTTTTGAATGTGATGCATTAGGAACGAGGATGATGTATGGCTCGGAAGAAAGGAGTCAAGAGAGTCTTTGAGGAAAGGACGAGGAGGATGACAGCATGATAATGTAGTAAAAGTCTTCATCTCCCCCCCCCCCTCATCCACCTCTTCTTGACAATGAATAAAAAGGAAGAAACGCTTCGGATATCCTACTCACTCCGAAATCAACAACCGAGAGAATCAACAACATCAGAACCATCAACAGCCCTACTCCGTCCTCGTGTTAATGAACCGTCTCCACCATTTATTATCCTGGCTAACGGACCGTGAGCCACGATCTAAATCAGAAGACTATACACTCCAACCCCCTCACTTACTTTCCTATATTCTAAACCCTGAGATTTCATTGTTCATTAAATAATTTTTTTTTTAATTCAATAAGCTCAGAGATGTTTCACTAATGGTTGATTTTTGATGATATTTGAAGAATTCACATAGGGAAAGTCGAATATGGGTCTTAAATTTCTGGAACTTTCTCCAATGAATGGAATGACCACGCATGTGAAGGGGAAACTGATAAAGAGGAATGGTTGCCTCTGGCTGCCCATACTAATGTTTGTTTTGTTTCTATTACCCTTGTTTTCTGATAGATACATCTCCTGTCCACTACGATTACGATTACTCGGCGGGACATCAGATTAGAGGGGTATTTTCTCTCCTTTTCCCAAAGAGAAGGCGGGACGGAGAGAAATAATTCTTTTCTTTTCCTGGAGAAAGTCTAGAGCTCGGGCTCGGCTGAGGAAAATCTTTCTCATGTCCCCACTCACCCGGGTATCTTGGCTCCCCTGTCAAGGGGGGAGGGTATCAGTATGTGGTCGTGATTGATGGTCAGGAAGACCCAAAACAAAAGCCTCCCGCCCCTAGACTCACTCTTCTTCTTACTTAGCCCATTATCAAGAAAAGTTTATAAACACCGATTCCATTCAATTCCTAGGAGCACAAATCAAACTATTTTCCAATTTATCCCCGTTTTCCTTCCTAAGCTCATTGTCAATCCGCCCTCTCCACTTTAAACAGGTGTACACCAGGCGTCTAACTCACCTCACCCACACCTTGCAAAGCTAAACGTGAAAACAAAAATCAATAAAGCAATCGGAGTAGATGCTGATTGATAAGAGCAATAAGATTCTCAATAGAAATGATTGAGCGATCGAAAGTGCTCGAATTCATTTGGAGCTCTTCTTACTTTCCATTATAGAGTTGTACAAAGTGAGGGAGATGGGAAGATGTAAACAGAAGCATTAAACTTGATTTCTTGGGGTTGGGACGTCTCCTCAAAGATTCAGTGAATTATGGACTCTTCTTAGAAGAGGAAGAAGAAGAAAAAAATCCACTTTTGGATCCTGCAGAAGAAATATTCAACTGCCATTATTATCTGATAGGAAGATACGTTTTCCTTCGATGAAAAATGAAGTTTCTCTTAAAGGAGCCAAGGCTCCCTCATAAAAACCTTTTACTCAAAGTGTAAATTATACATGTCACATTCTCAGATTTCTTAACTTTCCTTTTCCCTCAGTCCTTTCTTCCTCCTTGTTCTTCTTAATCTTCTCCACTCACGCCCTGCTCTTCCATTTTCACCAAAATCACTTTCACCCACATCAAGATTAGTTTTTGGGAAATGCCACCACACCACATCCAGAAGGGCTTAAGGTTCACATGAGTTTTCTTCATACAGGATTCTACCATATACTTCCCTCCAACAAACTCCTACTTAATTTTATTAAACTTTTAAACCAAAACATTTCCCAGCATTAATGGTAAAATGAAAATACTTTAATTTTCCCTAAGCGATTTCACATGTTTTTACTTCTATGCTATTCTTTTTTATCGAGGCTGGATTTCGTAATCCATCACTGGGATCTCAGAAGGGCGTAGTCTCATTTATCTTATATAAAAAAAAAGCCAGTAACCTTTCCCTGATGAGTTTCAAACTTTTGGTTCTTAGGCCTTCCTCATTTATGATCTCCAAGTTGGAATTATAAATTAGTTACATTACATTACACACATTTTTCCCCTTTAAAGCTAAATGAAAGTCTGTTATGGCTCTCCACCTAACATAAAATTTTAGTGTTAATCAATCATGACTCCCTTTCAAAAAGTTCTCTTGTTTTTTTTTTCTTAATTAATTCTGAATCGTCCGAAAACTAAGAAGGCAGAAATACTTCATTTTTGTTTCTCCCTTTTGGTTTCGGAATCATGGCGAATTTCAATTCCCACTATTAAGCTCAAGGAAGGGTGAGAAACTTGGTTTGGTTTTGTCAAATTAAGTCAGGGGATGCAAATTTGAGGCTTACATTGCGTAGGTTTGAGGAAGAGTGACGGATTTGTATAATCTGGAATATAATAAGTTAATAAACTCAAAAACAAGAGAAGATCCTGGGAACCAAAACACCTGTGACAAGAACAGGGGAAGTAAACAATCTAATTCAAGAAATTATTCAAGAATATTTTGAAACGTAATTACAAGGGAGATTCCAACGGCTGAATTGCAGCCGTTGGAATCTGCACTTGGGTTTTCTTGCAGAATGCAGTGGAAAAGCATGTGATAAATTATAAATATCAAACGTTGTAAAGTCATAGTCAAGTGTCCTGTTTTCTATTGTGTTCCTTCCAGCCACTTTCCTCAAGATGAGTTGGTTATGAAGATTACTTGAGAATGAGACAGTGCTGCAGTGCTTTTGAAGTGATTCCATTGTGTTCTCTGTTCTTCTGTGTCTTATGGACCAATCAAGGCTGGATGAACGCCGTCTAATCACTAATTCAATTAGCCATCCTCTCCTCTTAATTACTTTAGTAACGGTAGTGGAAGAATCTCGTCATCACAAAGAACGTGGTTGGATCTTATCATACGCCACGCCAAATCCCCATCCAAAGCTCAACCAACCCTGTCATATAGTTTCGCAGCCTCATGTCGTTGAGCAACTTTTAACCATTTTCTTTCTTTCTTTCTATTCAATAGAAAAATTTTGTTTTTGAAAACAAGCAAAAGTAACAAAGAATTTTTGAAAACAATAGAAATTTGTTCAAGCAATTACCCGCTCAACACAATGGACGATTCTGAAAAACGTTAACACAGGAAATGAAGCCAGAGCCATATTCATTGGGATATCCAATTGAAAAATGGTGGTAGAAGAGAGACGGAGGGGAGGGGGAGCGCGTCTTCTTTTCATTTTCTGAAATAGTAATTTCGGTAGCTGCGATGAAAATGTATCTTAAAATTTTTGTCAAATACGAAATCAATTTAGAGATGAGCAAATTGAGTTTCTGCCGCAGTGATTACGTGCCCTCCGGTCTCTCCCAAACTCTCGCTACTTAACAATAGAGAAAACATAAAAGGAAAAAAGAAACTAGGCTAAGTTTCACTTGATGGGGTAAACGAAATGAAAGTAAAAATGGGAGACCGTGATTTCAGGAGAGAGCAGAAGGAGGAAATGGGTTTCTTTTCCTTAAAAAACCCCATCGTCAGGGAAAAATCTTCTGGAGGCAGTATACTTGTGCATGACACTTTGTAGTAAAATCTTTGTGAAGAAGATTTTAGGAGTGATGATGCCGGAGGAGGGTACTTTCCAAAAAGAGCTTCCTCACATGCAAACACTCTCCCATTTTTAACAATCCTTAAGAGATGAAATTTGCAATTATCTCTTCAATCACTAAATCCAAGGTCCATCCCAATCGGATGAGTCATTAATCTTTTTACTGCAGATGAAAACTGTAAAGGCCAAAAAGAAACGAGTGCAAACAATTAGTTCTTGAAACTTTCAAAGTGTTCCGAAGTTCCAAGTTCATGGTTTCTTCTCGTGAACATTCCATTGGAATTAGGATAGACATTAGGGATTGAAGGCTTTTGTAAATCGGCCTAAGAATTTGGCTTAAGAGGCCATAGGATTTTTTTTTAAAGTCATGCATTTTAACAAAAACCCCTATGGCCTCTTGACCCAAACTCTTAGGCCGATTTAAAAAACCCTTCAATCGCAAAGTCCCTATTACTAAATATCTAAGTTTGAATCTGAAAGCGTGTTCTTCCTCAATAGGTACCTAATTCTTAGCTCACTGAGTTCTAGCTGAGTTCAATGTTCTGTCTTATAGACCTTCAGAGCACGATAGTTGTTGAAATAGTTTTATAGCCAAATTCCAATAATTTATGGACTATGAATACACTTAGTTTCAGATGGTTGAGATGATTGAAGAGTAGAATTTTTTTATTGGCGTAGCAAAAATCACTTTATTCGAGGACCTCTAAACTATTCAAAAGATTCAATTTGCAAGGAGAGTAGAGTGGAGGTGTTGATTAAAAAATCCTATGATAAACACCTGCATTGTGTTACTGCAAACATTTGGGGAAAATAGGATCCGCAGCTATATATCGAGGTATAAAAGCCAAGGGAAAGGAATAAATGCTGGTGAAAGTCTTTATCGACGCAATTTATCCTTTTTCTTCCTGATTTTCCTAGGAGAAGGGTTACTTTTTCGCCCTGAGTGCAGCCGTATATTTTGAAAAACTGGTAGACTCTCTTTGGCAGTCGGAGTTCAACAAAGTAAAGATAGATTTGATAGTACTTGGAAAAAAGTCGTAAAGTAATGTATCCTTACTGCCTGTATTATCTTCGTTTCTCAATACATAAAATGGTGTGCGTTCCAGTTGCGTAGAAAACTCACCCCTCCTTCCATAAATTCTGAAAGAGGGAACAACGACAATCAGAACTTTTCCCTTGCCTTGATTTACACCAAGGAAAAGAATAACCGCTTCCAAACTATTCCAATCCGGCAGAACGAGCACAGTTTTTTTAGACTCATTTATATCGTTTAATTGCGGCGAGTCCTTTATTCTCATTTCCCTTCCTCCGAAGAGGGCTTTCAGCTAAGTAATACAGGGCGTTACGCTTAATGAAGCTGAACTCACTCTGTAAGTAGTAAGTACCCTGGTTTCGCGAATTACACCTCAAAATTGAATTTCCCATACAGCAAGATAAGTGAGGCACCCATTTCTGTGGATTGTAATTTCGTCTTTTCTTACTTTCTCCTCATGCGGTCACCGTTTCTCCAAGCGATGCTTCTCAACTTCATACTTTTCATGCAGTACTATAGACTCAAACAGAAAAAAATTTGGGATAACAACAAGGCTTTATCTGGTTGAGAATTTCATTTGACAGACTTGAGAGTTAAATCCGGAAACGTCTGATAAAATTGAAAGAAATCTTCATTCAGTTAGCAACAACAACAGAGACAGCGGTTCTTATTTCGAATCTGTATTAAATGAGAATGGAGGGATTTACTCGTTGTTATGATTACAACTCAATGAGCTTTCTCTCCTTCTTGGAGCAGAGAGAAAGTGAGAAAGAACAGGTGGAACATTCGTTCAAACTGGAAACTGTATACACACCCCCACCCGTTTCCTTCCGCTTTGCACAATTTTCAGCCTCTTACAGGCAGAAGCACAGAGCTGGCAAACTGGTTTTGGGTCCCAGCTTTTTTCTTAATCTAAACAAAATCCAGTTATTATTTCTCAATCTTCTATCACGGTGCAGTGCAGAAAAATTTTAATCCATGGCCCCATCGAACAATTAACTGACTCTAAAAACTAGAAGTTTGGGTGAGGACGCCAAAGTCATCTTCATAAGGCGAGAAAAAATGAAAATATGATTTTGATGGGCTAGAAGGAATAAGTAGCTTTCCGAAAACACCAATGCATCCTATTCAGATATATACCATGCGTACCGACTAAGAAGATACGGAGAAAGTCAGTTCAGGCATGAAAAGTTGAGACAAATGTGGCGGGAAGCAGAAATCGCGCGGCCGGATTTCT
>JABASM010001503.1:0-14243 GCA_019776545.1 Brachystomella parvula | reverse complement strand
CCCCACCCCATAGTTTCCATTAGTTCCAAGCCTTCCGACACCCCCCACCCCCAAAATTGAAACGAGGTATATGGAAGCTCCCTTAACTCCTGTCCACGCCCAGAAATGTGGAATCACTGGCCTTGAGGAAAAAATTAATTTTTCCATTCCATAAATTAAAATTAAAAATTCGTCAGTTTTACATGAGATCCTAATCCTTTAAGTAAATCGACGAATTCCCCCTTTATGTTCTGTAAACAACGTTCCAATAAAATGCCACTGAGCTTAAGAAAACTTCCGCTTCACGCTGATTGCATAGTACATCAGCAGAAGAGAATCGGATCTGGAATGTTTTTTCTCTCCTGCGCTGATTGACAGACAGTTCCTTCAAACCTTGCAGTTATATCCGTCATGGAGCGCTTAAGACTGAGAAGCGTAGCAGTCTTATAACTTTTTTTCTCAGGGAATCGTCTTATTTTTCAATTATTTTCTGAACCTGCAAGACTTGTACCATTTTCAAGCTTTTTTTCACAAAATCCTCTTTTTCGGCCCCATAAAATGAGTATTAAGAAAAAAAATGTCCTCTGCTTTCGCCGGTTTGACTACTCCAGCCCGTTCAGTTATTTTCCAATCCTAGGGAAATTGCATTGTGCAAAATCTCACGCGCTTCGTATCATCTTCAATTTCCTATTTTTAGATTACCCCAGCAAGGTATGCAATGCAAAGGTAAATACTCTCCCCTGCCGTCCTCAAACTGTCATTCTTCACGAATCATGATTTGATTTATTGCATTTTGTAACAAGAATAAAACTGTAATGTGAGGTGAGGCTACCAAAAGTCAAAAGGTCAACCACCGTCACTGGGTCAGAAAACAAAGGAATAAATTACAACAAAAAATAACAAAATATAAAACTCCAACGTTTAAACATCAAAGTAACAAAAAATAAAGTAACAAAAATAAATTTTGTAAGAAAATCAATGTCAGAGGTCAACTGTCAGAGATTTGTCGGTTTTTCTGTCAATGCGTTCACGTAGTAGTACGTTATCAAAAGTCTATCTGAGCAAATAAAGTTGAATCACAGTCGTGTTTTGTCTATGTCATCCTGCCCGTGTAAGGAGTCATACAAGTCAGCCTTACGCTTTCGTCAAAAATTGTCAAAGGCTCAGTCTTTGTCATTGTTTGTTTACTGTTGAAGTTGATAAGTGAATTTAGAAGAATTTGTTGGAACACTTGAACTGTGTATCGCACTTGAATGCCTTTTGCTTGGCCTCCATGTCAGTTGAGCTGAAGTAGGCATCAAGTCCACGGCTGATTCTAGCTGGTAGTACCCGTGGCCCGAACTCAGTCCAGAGTGACTTGGCCTGTACTTGGTACTTCTTTGGCACGGGCGGGATTTTGCAGAGGACCCTTTCGAGACACTCTTCAGAACCGAGGACCTTTTGCGTCAGCGATCCTACCATTGAAGACACTTGAGTTGCAATGCCACCAGCACGACCTGTACCTGGCTGTGGTATGGTAATGATGGGGATTGGCAGAAAGAGAATGAGGAGCGGAAGAAGGACAAGGATGATCAGTCCGAAGATAAGAAGGGGTTTGAGTGCAAGGGCCCCCTTGGCGAGTGCAGCTAGTCCAGCTAGTCCAAGGGCACCTAATCCACCGAGCCCACCAGCAATACCCCCTAAATCTCCACCACTGAATAAATCATTCTCAAAAAACCCACCGCTTGTACTAACACCGTGACCGGAGTGACCTTGGGTTGCCGGGTAGTGCTGGTAGTAGTAGGCGTAAGATTCTTCTGGCTTTTGCTGAGTTGGAATGGGGGCGACTGATGGGCGAGAGGTGTCAGGGTAGCCACCTTGGGACGACGGTGGTGGAATGGGGCGTGAGGGTGGGATGTAGGTCGGCGGAGGTGATGGGTACTGAAAAATCATAAAACAGAATAATCAATTAATTTTACAGTTTTGATTTAAATAATTAAATTGATTTTTTTTGTCGGCCAAGGTGGTATATCCGTTTTTGTAGGAGGTGCCCAGTATGCCCATCCATATAGGTGTATGTCCGAAAAATTCGGAGATGAAAATTTAAAATTTCAACGATCTAGGTTCGAAAAGTTAAAAGCAAGAAAATTTGAATTCAAAAATTTGAGAATCCAAAAAGTTGAATAGAAAAAATCGAAAAATTCAGAAAAAGAAACATGTTCCAGATGAAAACTTTGTCCTGACCCTGAAGATTAAAAGTAAAATTGTAACGTTCGGACTTTGCAAAATTCGAATTTAAAAAGTGGAATATTATATCCAATTTTTGTTCAGAAATCTCAATACAGAAAAATGCGATTTGAAAACTTGAAAATTCAAGCTTGAAGACAGAAGAATTCTTTGAAAATTAGAAAATAAAGGGCTCGAGAATTTGATTGGCAGAATTTCTCCACTCACTCAGTCTAAAAGGTCGAAAATTGGAGCATCAAAAAGTTTGATTTTTAAATCGAAAGAATTAAAAAACCTAGAAATGCGAACGTCCACTTGAAATGCATTGGAAGATTTAAAAAGCCTTCTGATTTCTGAAAAACCGAATAAGTTCGCCTCCATGCGTTAAATCTGGCGCATGCGCAATTTTTAAAAATTTCCACTAAAAATTTTCGTTACCGAGTTTGAATATCCCGCCGAACTGTCAACAAAGGATGAGAAGCTGCTTTTTCCTTGCTGATGTTGATTGTTGAAGGTGCTGCTAGGTCTAATGTTACTGGTAGCACTGTTTAGCGTGTCGTAGGCGGTGACCTGACCTCCCTCACTCCCATCTCCGTTGCCACTGCTGTACTGTGATACTCCAACTGATGCCCTTGCGAGGTCACAAAGTGCAGGATTTAAAAAGAGGATTCCAAAAATGGAAAATGTAATTAGGAGTTTCATTATTGAAAACTGAAAAACGGAGGCAGTTGGAATCAGATCTTGTTGACTCTTGGATGGACGTGGATTGACAAGTGACAGGGGGTATGGGAGCATTGGCTTCTTTTTATATCGGTGAAATTAAATGAATGAAGTTTCTATTCTCGTCCTCCTGTGTCATAAAAGGTTAATTGGATTCTGTACAGGTTCCGTCCATATCCTCATTGTTCACCCACTCGTCACGTCCTCCTGTCAATCATTTCCCGGAAGAAAGCAATCCCTAATGGATCAGGTCAATCGGGCACTAAACGGAACCCCGTATCTGACCTTGACATTTTCAAAATTCAGGGTTAGAAAAAAATCGGGAGGAAAACTGGAATACTGGCTCAAAATTCAAATGATCTCGATAGAAATTCGGGAATTTTTGAGAGTGTTGTTGATCTTTTTAGTGGTTTCCGGTGGATTGATTTTGATGAGTCCTACTGACACATTTCTTTGAGAAGGTGAGGCACAGTGGTCAATCAAGGCAGGAGGTAGGGAGGGTCGCCTTTCAACCAATACGAAATTACTATTCTGAATAAATTATCCGCCTTTGTTCTGCTTCTGATTTTTGGATCCGGTGGACCACCACCAGTTTGGGGGAGGGTAGACTAAAAATAGAAAATCTTTAGTCAGTGAGTCAGGTCGGTTGAAGTTGTTGGTTCGTCAGTTAAATTTGAAAATGTCTTCAGTCCGTTTTTGGTTTTTTGAGAAGTTAAGTCGTCGGGAGGTGAGAATTGGAAATAGGGAGCTATGAAGTTGGGACTTCATTTGGACCAGGTGTGGAAGATCCTGAAGATTCTGTTGAATTTTTCAATCCTAATCTACTGCTGAATTCTTTGTAGAAGTCACAGGTGTATTTGGCACATCCTTCGGCTGTGCCTGGTCGTGCCTCTGATCGAAATCCGGAGTCAATGTAGGCTCTCATAGCTCGCTTCCATTTCTTCGAGCTGAGGGACTCAGTTTTCTCAAAAACTCTGAAAAGAAAATTCTGAGGGTCAGGAAAATTTTTAAAGAATCATGAAATTCATAGAATTACTCAAAGAACTTTTAACGATTCAGAGCACTTTAAAACAAAAATTCAAGGAGTTTGAAAAAAATTAATCAAGGTAATCTACAAAATGTTCAATGAATTTTTGAGATATAAGCAATTTATAAAACAAACGTTCAGGGACTTTAAAAAAAAAATGTAACAAAACAAAAATAAAACAGATAAAAAAAATACGGAGAACTAAATTGACAATTTTGAAAATTCTTGTGGAATAATAGCTTCAGGCTTCAGGGATGTCATAAAATAACTTGTTTGGAACTTTTTCAGGAAACTTTTTTTTAAATCAAAGGTAATTTTAATTTAGGAAAATTCAGGATTCCTGAATTTTCCTAAATTACCTTTGAATCCTTATTCCTGAATCAGGAATCAAAAAATCTTTCTCTAAAATTAAACGATCTTTAAAAAAACTTTATGCTATTAATTTTTAAAAAAAAATCCAGGGAATTTGCGAACAAAGGTTCGGGTAACGTTGTTATATGCTAAAGAAATTTCGGAGACAAATTCAATATATTCTGATTATATTCGAGGAATTTGTAAGAATTGCATAAATTTTTTTGTATGAATTGCGGAAGCTTAAAAGTTCAGATATAACTTGAAAAACAATCAAAACTTTTTAAAAAAGAATTCAGGGAATTAAAAAAAAAATTCAGGAGCTGGTATCAAAATTTTTCAAAGTTTTCAAAGATGAGAGGAATTTTTCATTCACGTCAAATATAAATCTCAGAGAATTTTCAAAAAATTATTTGGAAACTGTTCTAGGCAACCCTCTCAAACCAATTTCTAAAAATGTTCAGCATAATACTCAAGTTTTTCCATGATTAGCTTGAGATTGAAAAGCTCCTTACTGCGTGATCAGTTTGTCGATGTAAGTCCCATGAGTGCGCCTGCTCAGCTCACAGGCCATCCGCTCAACACACATGGAGCTTGTGAGTACTTCCTGCGCCACTTGTGCCGTTTTATAGGCTCTACTTGCCACAGCTGCTCCCAAGCCATCCACAACCAGGTCCCTCCGTCCAATACCAGCCGGAATCGTAACCACTGGAATCGGAATGAATAGAAGGAGAAGTGGGAGGAGGAGCAAAAATGGTAGGAACAATGGCAGGAGTAATTTTTTCAACAATTTCAGCAGCGCCAGGAGTCCAAGTCCTCCTAGGCCTTTCAGTCCCTTCAAACCTACATTTTTAATCCCAAAAACTTGTCATAAAATCTGATTTTTTAAATTTTAGCTTGAATGTTTACCTAAGAGCCCTGCCAGGCCTCCAAGACCTCCAAGTCCTCCTCCATCAAGTCCAGAGGTATCGTCATCACCATATCCTGCAGGAAAATAAAGTTCTTTTTACTTAGCACATGCTTCCTAGGTTGATGGAAGGAAATATTGCCATTAGATGTTCATCGGAACGCACGCACGCGCCCAATCCAGATTTCCGTGTTAGTAACAGATTCCCAAACCAAGATGCTGATAAACATGGATCCTGAAATTTGCACTTTTCGAGGTTGGGACCACCCCCTACTTTTTTAGGGAGGGAAAATCTTTATAGTAGGATTTTACATGTAAAAATTGGTATTTCTCTGGGGGTCATCGTTGAAAAAATAAAGTCACAATCGGGTTTTTGAAAAAAATCTCTAAAATCTGTGTCTTAGATCATTTGCAATTTATAGTAACATTAAGAAATTAACCAGATTTGAGACATTTGAGAAGCAAAACCATTTTTGTTTTTCGGGTATCTGAAAAAACTGGCATTTTTTTTTTTGCTACCCTTAGGAATGCCAAATTTTGTATATTAAATCCCATAAGGATTTCCGGAAACTGAAAAAAAAATCGAAGGGTGGTAAAATCCTAAGCAAAACTCTAGCTTGCTTGAATGGAATCCCAGGATCCAAGTTTTCCACCATTTCTTCGTGCGTGAAAATGTCGGCGGAGGAACAGATTTACACGTTTGCTAGTTTACCTGAGTCTCCATAACCGCCACCACCTTGGGATGCAGCTGGATAATGATAACTGTAAAAATCGATAAAAAATTCATCATTAGTCAAATTTTAATCAAAGCAAAATTCAAAACTTTTATATTTACTAGTAGTACGTCATGGGCCCAGGTGCACCGTAGCCCCCTCCGGCCCCAGCTCCACCTCCAGTAGCCGGAGCCCCATATGCTGATGAACTGGCTGCAGCAGCCGTGGCTTGGGGTGCTGCATTAGAATATGAATCACGATTCTGGGCGTAGATAATCGGAGCTCCTGGCCGTGACACGGAGTGTGTATTTGAAGAGGTCGGGGTGAAGGACGAGCGAGGATCGTCATGATGGACTTTGAACGACGTTTCACTCCCAGCGAGGGCGCAGCTGAGTACACAACTCAGGAAGAGGAGCCTTAGGCGCATGTTAGCAGTGGCGGTAACCGGGAAAATTCAAACAAATCTGGAACAAAGAAAGCACCATTTTGAATCTGATAAGGACTTAAAAATACCAATTAGTTCTTTTGATTGAAGTTAATTAATTTGAAATTAAGAATTGAAAATTGATTGACACTATTATGTGCTAAAAAAAGCCTCCGCCCTGAAGCCTCTACTGCCTAGCTTCAAATGGGGACAAGATGAAGATGATTATAACGATAATGAAGTTTGATGGGGTGGGAGAAGGAATTAAGATTTCCTTTTTTAGAATTTCCGTCATTTAGTTATGGTGGTTAGGACTGGGAGTTTGATAAAGCTTCCTCAAATTAGATCATGAATATCACGACGTCGATCGTTGGAGTAATGAATAAAAGAGGAGTCCAAAGGAGTTGACACAAATTCCTGATTTCCCTGTCTCTTTAGTCCTCACCGCCTTAGACTCTATTTATAGCATCTTCAATTAAAAACTCCCATAGAAATAGGAAGAAGATGAAAAAACAGGTCGCTACGCTCTCCCATTGTTATAAACAATGAGGGAAGCCAACCGCCTCATCCCTCCTCCATCAAGATCAACTTAATTCTCAAGAATGGCAGTATGACCAGCTAAAAATCCCTCCAACGGGCGCTGGAGATGATTCACTAGATTATAAATTGAGTTAGCTTTTTCTTTAATTCCACAAATCAGAAGTCAGCAGAAGCTTTAATGAGCATTTCACGGGCTGTTCCTCCAAGTTGAATGATGAAAGAATTCATTTTATAAAAATTTAACTATCTGGTGCAGATTATCCTCCACTTTTCGTTGGGAACTTGGACTTTATTCGGCACTCTGTTAAATTTTCTTAGTACAATGGACCCAGAGTGCTCTTGGATTTTAGTTCAAGGTTTGAAATTTCTGAGGAAATTCCGATGAAAAATTGGATTTTTATACGAATCTAAAATAATTGCAGCACTGCCTCTTATATTAAGTAAGTAGAATTAAGTGATGTAGGGAAATGAACCATTTTATTCTGGTTGACCTAGGTGTAAGCGAGTATTTCTGCATATCTATCCCTACCCCTTAGGGATTTGTCGAAACCGAAAAAAAGTTAAATGGGTTAAAATAGCTCTAAAAAAAACCTCATGAGCGTATCGAGCGAAGCCCAAAATTTTTCCTTCGACTATTTTGAGCGAAATAAGTCAGTTTCAGCGATTCTGTGTAGAGATTGACGTTCGCTTTTCGTAAGTTTAGTCACCGCGGCATAGAATGCGTTGTATGGAAATGTGAGCTAGAAAATTAGGCCTGTAAATATTTTTACAGCCCTGCAGAGGTTAAGCCTAGCTGGGAACCCGTAAAGCTTTCCAAAAAAAAATACGAAGGAGCTAATTGTTATGCGCCGCTCTTCGTGACAACTAGGCTTCTGACTTTTTTGTCAGGGGGGGGGGGGGGGGGGGNCATAACTAAATGACGGAAATTCTAAAAAAGGAAATCTTAATTCCTTCTCCCACCCCATCAAACTTCATTATCGGGGGGGGGGGTGGGGGTCAAATTTTCACCTCTCAATTCACAGTTAATCATAATCACAACGCCTTTCCATTGAAAACTACGCAAATTGCGATTATTCTTTGTTAAGAATTCCGGAACTACAGCGTGTCCACAGAAATAGTGTACCGGTGAAAATTTTCCAATTCTTTCAAAATACAAAAATCCCGTATTTCTAATTTTTTTTTAGCAGGACGGCTTCAGCAATCAGCAGTTAAAGTTAAAGCTAAATTATACTTGAAGTGAGACTACTAAAATTCTCTTTCGAAATATCGATTTTCCGGAAATTTCAAAAAATTGCAGGCTGTGTACGTGCGTTGTAAAGAGGTACCGGAACTGTATGATAGGGTTACAATTAAAAAAAAATTTTATTTAAAAAGTCAAGCGGCGTTAATTTTCTCGTAACAATAAAATCAGCGAAAGTAAGAATTTTTAATAATTTTTTTCTTTGCGAGTGTACTACTGCTGGAGAAATAAATACTAGCGCTCACCTGTACCGACACAAGGAATGAAGCAGGAAATCTTAGAAATTCTTCAGCTCCAGAATGTGACCACTGAGATTTTTAGAAAAATCCTTTGGAGAAAGTCAAGACGCTTGTTGTAAGTTGGGATCCGGCGTCTTCTTCTTCCTTCCTGGCTGACTCTGAGTTCAGGAGGGATAAGTTACTGGGTTTTATAGGTGTGCCAGCACACAGGTGTAGTCGCGGGTAAGGTGGGTGAATGTCCAAAGACGGTGAAAATTCGCAAAGGCATTTTTGACACCCTCCTTCACTCTTCCTTGAATTTGATGTCGGGCTATGGGCATAGCCATGACCATGAACGACGACAACAAAGTTTGAAAATTCGTTCTTGGGTTCGTGGTTGATGACTCTGAGATTCTGATTGGTTATGACGGGGAGAGAATTGGGTCGACCTGTAATGAATGAATTAACACCTGTCAGCTTCATCTAGCCACCAACTGCTCTGAATTTAAACTTCATTTTTCATCCCTTTCTTTTTCAATATCAACAAAGAGGAAGTGGAACGAAGGGTTCATGATTTTCATCCAAGACAAAAAGTAATGGAAAACCGTTGAGAATTAAAAACCAAATAATATTTGGATTCGGACTGATTAGGAAAAAATTTAAGAGAAAAGACGGGTCACGACCTTTCCCTGGACTAAATTTTTTGAAAAAAATAATCGAGCAATTTCCAGCTCACCGAGGGAGAATTTCTGATTTTTCAATTTCCATTCATTTGAGGTTTAGCGCTATTGTCGAAATGATTCACTAAGCATAGCTGTGAACCAGAAATTCTATAATTTCAAACTTTTTAATTTTTTTAGCTGGCGGTTTTTACATGTTCTGATTGCATTTGCATATTTTGAATTTTCAAATTTCAACAAAGAAAAAAATTTAATTTAATTTAATTTTTTTTTTTTTTTAAACTTGATTCCAGGAAAATTGAAATTTTTTATCTCGAAAATCTGGAATTCACAGATTCAAATTTTCGATAAACATTTTTCTAAAAATTCAAATCTCCGCAAATGAAAAGGTTTGAATTCTAAAATGTTTGAATTCTCGGTTTCAAGGATTGAGGAATAACAATTTTTTTAACATTCAAGTTCAGCAAATTCGGAGTTTTGAATTTGAATATTTTTTAGCTCTACAAGAGCTTTTGAGAAAATAACATTTTTTAAAAGATTCAAGACATATACAAGCTTTTGAACTTCCAGATTTTTGAACATTTGATTTTGGTTTTTGAAAAATTATGAGTTCTTAAAAATTCAGGACGCGAAAATGGAAAGTTTTTAATATTTTCCAATTCTTTTTTTAATTTTACATTGAGGGAACCGACTCAAGCCCTTGGCCGGACACCTCTTGTGCGAAAACAAAAAAATTGCCAATTTTACCAATTTGCAGAACCGGAACCGTGAAGCCGAGAAAGTGATTAAGTTTTCAAGTTCAATTTCTTCAAATGAAGAAAGAATTCCAACGTTAAAAGATTTTATTTCTCAAAAATATGGATAAAATGGGATTTGCCTAGTTCCCTTAAAAATGAGGATAGGAGAAGAATGAGCTTAATAAATCTATTCTTAATTGTATCCTATTCATTCCATTAATTTCTGGTGATTACTCCTTCGGCTGTTGTTGATTGGATGTTGCTCCGAGGGTATTTGCATCTATTCCTGTCCCCTAATTTACGTGAAAGTAGGTGATGCCTTTGATGGCCATCGTCTTTGGTCCTGGGTATACGACGACTTTGACAATTCTCACGGGGTTCTCAAAGTCATTATCAAAAGATCAGGAAAAAAAACACAGCATCATCTCCGTCTGTCCTTTCTTAATTCAGGACCTCACTAAATTCTAATTTTACTTTACTACAAAGTACAAAATGATTTGAGGAACTCTCTTTGCGGAATCCGGCTTTCATTGTAATCCTCAGGCTCACCTCAAGGAACAATGAAAAATTAGTCAATAGGAATCTCACACGTCAACACCAATCAGTATGGGCATAGACAGGGAAATAAATGATCGGTCCAATCACAACTTTTTTGATGAGTACATGAGCCTTGCGAATTTCTCGAACCTTGACTTTCTCCTTAAAACTTTACTTTCCCGTTCTTTTAAAATTTTTTAGGATATTTTCAGAGACTTCTTAAAACGTTGGACGGTTAAAGGAATTAGGAGTTTAGACAACTTTTGAAAATTTAAGGAACGGAGTTTTCTTCAGAATATTAGGACATTTTTGAAACTTGCATTTTGCATTTTTTTAAATTTTGATCATCCATAGAGGTGTAGCAAATTTTTCATAATCTTCACTGACAACGGCTGCTTTTTGTGGAATGTCCGACCTTTCCAACAGCACAGCAGGTCGTCCGTTCGTCCGCGAGGATCAAAAAGATGGTACTGTGTAGGACGGCAAAAAATTTTTCTTCGAAAATCGAAATTCTTTATTGGAAACCGTTCCTGAGGAAGGGCCCCACTTCCCAGCAAAATGGTTTCCCTTCCGCCATTTTTTTTTTCGCTGAGTAATAAAATATGAAAAAAGAATTTACACAGAGGACATCGGCGACTTTTCCTAATTACAAAAATTGCTTTGAATTTCGTAAAACTTTCGGATTCTGGCAATCCTAAGGGTCAGTTTTTCCCATCACGACTGCGAGTTCTGACCTACTTTCATCAACGTATGCGTGCTTTCAACATACCATACAAATAGCAGCACTCCGAGGTCATGATTCCAAACACCGACCGTTTTTTAGGACTTGTCCCAAGTTTCCAAAATCCCAAGTTACGAAATTTTAGGCAGGGTGAACGTATTCAAAATCAAAAAACTATTTTTTCTCTCTCCAGCACTGAGCGAAGAAAAATAGCGGACTCGAATCATTTTGCATGCAAATGGGTCACAGGGGACATTCAGTTTTTGAAAAAAAAAGTTTCTTACCGTCTTATAGAGTCTTTTGAAAAGTGTCCATTTTCGGGGTTTTAGAAAAATGCTCAAATTAGGAAAATTTGGAATGTAATATTCTTAAATATTTCAAAAAAATTTCCAAAATTAAAATTGTCGAATGAGCTTCTAGTTTCTATTTTGTGTAGGAAACTCTAGGAGAAAAAAACTGGAAAACTGCTTTTACTTTAAACGCTTTCCTTATGGGCATGGAAATTTTAGCGGGAATCTCATATATAATCAAAGAAAAAATCCAACACTTGAAAAAAAAATTAGAAAATGTGCTTTTTGATTTCTGATTTTTAAGACGCTGAATTGTATTCATTTTAATTTTAATTGAGGTGACAAGGTGTAATTAGGTTACTTTTACCGAACACTGTGGAGTCCACCAGTTTTCTATCATCTACTACTCGTTTGCGACTGTTAATCAGGTGGGTTATCAATCACGGTTTACCGTACAGTACAGTTCACTCAATCAGTCTTGAAAAAACCTTATTGACTCTTGATTAATGGTCGTTCATTTTAATTACATTACATAGGAATATGATTGGGTACAAGTTATCATCAGCTTTTCGTCACTTGTTACCGTCTCCGAAGTTCCAGCTCCGTTTCGTCCCAATTACGAAGAGATGTCTGACTGCCTGTACAATTCACCCTGCCGTAGGATCCAACAACTTCTTTCAGTATCCTCATTCTCATCTTGCATCACACTCGACTCATGTCAGAGGTCAGCAAAGGTCGTGGTTCTCTAATTCTGCCACCACTACTTCCGATGACAAGGATCAAGACCAAGTAAACATGGAAGAAGCTGAAGATTCAGAGCAGGTATTCACCTGAACTTTTCAGTTTTCGAAAATCATCGTTAACAAATACCACGTGTGAGTCTTAATATCTTTGATTTACGTTCTAGTCAGAATCAGATGCGGATGCTTCGGATGCGGATGAGATGGAAGCGAGTCAGTCGTCATTACCCCTCTCAGCAGAAGACATAAGAGAAATTTCCGGTGGTGACCAAGAAATTGAGAAAAAAATCCAGTTTATTCTTATGGAACTTGAGCTCCAGAGGTAGGTATACATTACAAATAGCTCTTCACAAGCAGAAAAGTGCAAAATAATTCTAAGGTTCTTTGTTTTTTTTTGCATTTAGGCAAGATGGTGGTCGTGTCCCTACTCAAATTAAGAAAAAATATTGGGAGGAACTCTTAGCCCTTCGTAGTAAAAGTCAAAGAGTCAAATACTATTCATTCATATGGAAGACGGAAGCAAAGCAGAAATCTGAAACACGGAAGAAAGAAATACGGCGGCAGCAGCTTAATGAAATGTACGCTCAACTCCCACCCCGCCTCACCCATGAGGAAGACCCACACTGTATGGAATACGGTCTAAATCGAAATACGCTCTTTCTTCGCCTGTACGACACGAAAATATCTATCTTCCATTTCCATCGCATCGTTTCAGAAATGGTCCTTGGTACTCCCCTAATCCTCGACTGTGGCTACGACGATCAAATGGTATTCCGCGAGGCTAAAAACTGCGCAAAGCAACTTGAGCTCGTCATAAGTGAGAACCGTTCTCATCCCCAGCCTTTCAATATTGTCTTCTGCAATGCAAAGCGAGACTCAGTTTTGATGCAGCAGTTATCCAAGAGATTTCCACCGCTGTACGACGCCAGCTGCCCGATCGACATTACTGAGGAAAGTTACCTGGACCGCTACCCGCTTGAGAGGCTCGTCTATCTCACTCCACACTGTCGTGAAGAAATGACGGAGTTTAATCACGACGATATTTACATTATCGGTGGGATCGTGGATAAATCTGATCCACGGCCATTCTCATTGGCCAAAGCCAAGAAAGAAGGGATTCGGGTCAAGAAGCTTCCACTCGACTCAAAAATTGAATGGGGAATGGGGAATAAGTGTCTTACACTGAATCAGCTGGTAAACATTCTACTGGAGCTGAGGGCAACAGGGGACTGGGACAAGGCACTCAGATTTGTTCCACGAAGAAAACTATACGGTGGTCGTACTGAGAAATCCCCTGCACGGACATCCTTTGGTCAGGTCAACAGAGAATTCGAGCTCATGCGAGGAACGAGGCATAACTTCAGTGAAACTATGGATGAGAAGTATGGACCCGTTCAGCCGAGGAGGTCAGGGTTCAATGATCCCAATCGAAAAACGAGAGTAGTACCGAAAACTATTATGTCAGACTACTGAAATATGACTTCAGATGAATCCTATGGAATTTTTATACTTACGCTAGACGAATCCTATGGATTCACGTATTATTTTATTGAGTAATTAAACTTAGCCCCAATTCCTTCATTAATACTCCATTTCAAATCAGGTTTTGAAAAAAAAACTATGGATCTCTCTGATTGACCTGAAGTTTGACACTTGTGGTACCAGAAGAGGAGTTGAACGACAGTAAAAAAGGTTTCGAAAAAAATGTCGGTCTGGGAGACGCCCTGGCAGTTTTAGCCTGCGATTAGGGCGTGCACTTATTGATTGGGCTTCTTTTATTGACTGTTGACTGCTAACTGCCGAACCGCTAACGGCTGACCGCTAACTGTAAAACTTGGACCGCTTTTGATGGTATAAAAAGTAAAAACATTGCAGTGGAGGAGGTCGACGTTAATCTGGGTGACCGGAATCCGGGTGACTCAAACGTAGGTTAGGTAGCTCAAGTCCATCGATTTGAGCCTGCAGGCTGCTTCCTATGACGAAAAACCCCTAGAATCATTGCACTTTGGCAGAAACTGCATTTTTTTTTTAAAAACAAAAGTGTAAGTTATAAATCGAAAATCTCGACTTCGCTTATTAAGGACGTGCACGACCTTTTGTTATACTTTTTTCGTCGCTATTGGTGATTTTTGAGATATGCATTGATAACAAACTTCAACGTGAGCAGTTTGATTTAATTAAAAATTGCAAAAGTCTGAAAACAATATTTTCTGC
>JABASM010001502.1:0-14246 GCA_019776545.1 Brachystomella parvula | reverse complement strand
AAAATGAGAATGAGAAGTGCGTTCAAGTTAGTGAGCAGAGCACAACTTATGCGGTGAGTTGGAGTAAAATGAGCATAGCAGTGAGCAAATGAGCTTGAAGGGGACTTATGTAGTGTAGCATGAAGAGAGAAGTTGATTTTCCACAGGGTCGATTTTCCTCCTTTTCATTTATGGGGCGGGATTGGTCGCAAAACTGCAAACAAAAACACACGAATGAGTTTGAAAACACAAGAATGATTTTAAAAATCACACGAATGCTTTTAGAAATAAATACACGAAAGATTTTCAAAATCACACTAATGATTTTAAAAATCACACGAATCTTTTTTTCGACAACACACGCATCTTTTTTCGATACGCGTATCGTATTTCGAGATCACTTGAATTCTGCCTAAAATTCTTTTAAGTAGTACTTTTGAAAAAAATCTTTCTCGTCATTTTGCATAGAACTTTGCGTTCATTCAGTTGAAATCGATATGTTACAGGAAGTATGCACATTCAGTAAGTATCAACAGTTTCTAGGAAAGGACAACCAAATTCATGCACTAATGAATAGAGCTATTATCTTCCATTCAATCTTCAAATTGCAAAACATTTTCAGCAATATTAAACTATAAATGTAAAGAATCTGCTAACCGTTACTAAAAATGCTGAAAATTACAGCGGTGTTACAGTGACATACATGGTACCATGCTGTTGGATATCCCTTCCTAGGAAGGTTTACCTTGATACTAACTGGATTTCTACCTTCCTGTAACAGGTATACACTGTTTCCCGACTTATTTTTCGAATTTCGAAGTTTCGTCGTTTGCATAAAAACCAATTTTGAATCGTAGACTGCATTTTACTCAACCATTATTGAATCAAAACAGTCATTTAGCACAGCGACAGGGGCCTATTCAGCTAAAACTCCTCTCATCTTGTTTTAGTTCCGTTTTGTTTACATTTTGAATCATCCTGGACTGTTTAAGGACGTGCAGCAGGTTTTGTTATTTTTTTTCGTTTCTATGAGTGCTTCTTGAGGTATGCAGTGTTAGCAGGCTGTTAAGGACATGTAAAAGGTTTTGTTATTTTTTTTTTTAGGTATGCGCTGTTAGGGAGCTGTTAATCAGTCAAAGTTATTTACAAACATCTAAAAACGATATTTTTTTGCACAAACTGTCTTAAATCTGACAAATCCCATCCTAAAACTAGCTCATCTTTCGGAACATTTTTTTGGGACATCAGCTACCTCTAAAACCTCGGGGAAGGTGTCTTATTAAAGGTACGTGCGTCCTTAGCAGACTCACAAAACGATATTTGTGATTTTCGGTGCCGTTTCCGTAAAAATGGCCAACTAGTAAAGTCAACCCAAAAAAAACAGAACAGGGCCCCGTGACACGCCCAGAGAGTTGAAACCAAACAAATCATTCTGTGAAGCGCTAGATAATCTCTTTTTCTTGAATTAGACACATCCACGAAGTCTCTGCGACCATGGGTCTGTCCAAAAAATGATCCCAAAGTTGACGATTTTTCAATGCTGTTTCTATGGAAAGAAAACCTGCTGCACGTCCTTAATATTGAATTTCTTTCTTTCAAAATTCCAAATTATTTTGACGTTAATTAATACTAATAAAAAACTTTTCCACATGGAAGATATTCCGCTTATTCATTAATGCATGATTTTCGTTCCATCCTAGGAAGTGAAGTACTCACTGAATGTGCATACTTCCTGTAACATATCGATTTCAACTGAAGGAAAGCGAGGTTCTATGCAGAAAGACGGAAAAGATTTTTTTTCAAAAGTACTTAAAAAAAATTTTAGGCAGAATTCAAGTGATTTCGAAAAAAGATACGTGTATTGTCGAAGAAAAGATTAGTGTGATTTTTAACACCATTCGTGCGAGTTTTAAAATCTTTCGTGTATACTTAAAATCATTCGTGTGTTTTTAAAATCATTTGTGCATTTTTGTTTGTAGTTTTGTGACTTATCTCGCCCCATATGCATTTGAAGGTTATTATACTTGAAATAAAAACAAGCTCCGTATTAACAATAACACCGTATTACAATTTCAGCTGCCTCCAGCTGAAGCTCAACTTTGATTCTGATCTCATACTCACTGAACGACGCCGGATTTCTGCTTCGCAAATGGAGCTCTTAGAAGAACTTCAATCTCGAGCGAGTGGTAAGACTTTTCGAGACTAAAAAATAATACTCAGCTTTGTTCACTCTTCCCGTGAGAGTGTCAAGGCTCAACTCAGTGAGGTAGGGCTTGAAGCAAATCTTATTTATTTGGTTCTAATCAGACCAGCTGTTCTCTTTTTATCCCGCAACGGTACGTAAAGTAAATTCTTCTAACCAGAAATTAAAAAAAAGCGCAAAATTATTCCCAAATTGAATATGAAGGGCTTAGTGCAAGACCTACAGTTGTTGATTATTGTTTTCCAAAAATTTTGGTTTCCAAGGAGCTAAAGCAAAAACTGAGTAGAAACCCTATAGAAGCCTACTTTCAAAACAGATTTTCAGCCTTTAGTTCCGTACAAATGTTTTAAACGAACCCTTGACAAACTCTTTTTTTTCATCTAACGTGTCTGAGACTTAACCTACCAGCTCTTTTCTTTTTCTAACCAAAAATACCAGTTAAGATGTGATTGACCCGTAGAAGAGAATTTCTTCTGATCCTGGGATGTACTGCAGAAGTTTATGTACGTTTCTGAATTTGACGGGTTTGACAGGGACAAAATTGTCGTAGGCTACCTGAACTCGTGCAACTGCAGCGTCTACCTGCGCAAGAGTCACGCGGGGACGAAGTAAGCTGTATTTTTCTTTGAAGGGACCCCCGGTTGTCCTTCTGCATGAAATCCGCCCGTTTGCCGAAAGTTTCAACCCTCGTCACGGTTTGAATTCCATCGGATTTGAGAATTCCGTCCAGCTCAGCGTGAAAATCGAACACTGGAGCGATTGGTGTTCCATCATCCCCTAAATCATCCGTTAAAGCGTGCTGAACGTAGACCACAGTCAGATGACAGTTTGGCTGACACTGGCGTATTAGGCTGGTCCAGTGCGACGGAAGGTGGAACTTGTCGCTAGCCTTCTTTTGTTTCTCAATGTGAGCAAAATCCCTGTCCACCGCCAACCGGCTATGCCCTGGAATGGGGAAGTGGAGGACAATCTCCCTGAAACGAGTCCGCAGAGACGCCAAGTACCCTAAAAGAAATCTGCGGAACCAAAAAAAAGTTTCGTCACATATTTGATTGCGAAAGCTGGTTAAAAAGGTCTAATTTTTTCTGCAATTTTTCGATAAAGTTCCTATTAAATATTTCGACTGCGAATTCTAAGCAATATGCCTAAAGAATGAGAACATATTTGCTCTTAAGACGACACCACTGCAGATTGTTTTAAAAATTTATAAATAGCATTTCTGAAGCATGCTGCACATTTTTTCAATTTGATTGCGAAAGCTGGTTAAAAAGGTCTTATTTTTTCTGCAATTTTTCGATAAAGTTCGTATTTAATATTTCGACTGCGAATTCTAAGCAATATGCCTAAAGAATGAGAACATATTTGCTCTGAAGACGACACCACTGCAGATTGTTTTAAAAATTTATAAATAGCATTTCTGAAGCTTGCTGCACATTTTTTCAAATGAAATTTTTGAAAATTCGGTTGAAGCGTCATTCCTACAGCAGAATTGGCTTTCTTTTCTTACTTTAAACGCTGAAAGTTAAAATTTAAACCAAGCTATCCTCTCAAAATTTTCCCAGTAAAAAGTTTTTCAAAAATAAAGTACCGTAATACCTATTTTTGTGTTTGCGAACGAATTGTCGCACCAGAGCATCAGGGTATCGACGTTGGGTGGTACGAAATTCTCCACATAGTGCTTCAAAGCCGAAACAACTTCGTTTGACCCTTTGTTGGCGAAAGTCTCTGAGTAGCAGTACATATGACCGTGCCAAGTCTTCATATCATGCACTCCAAAGTTCAAAATCCATAGCTGCCGAGAATGAAACTCTTCAGTGACATTTGTAACGGGAAGTGGCAGGTTCTTCTGGAAATCAAAACATAGGCATGCTACTTTTGCACCCATTTGGTCAATCTTTTCCTTCTTCATGCTCTCGTAGAAATTATCAGCTTCCGCTAGATGGTGAACCAGTTCCGCTTCTAAACGATTAGCGGTAGCGGCATCACCACTCGACCGTGCATTAGAAGTTTCAGCCCGGTTTTTCTCACAAAATTCACATATATCGCTTCTTGGGTAGCCGAATGAGAAGTTGAACTCAAAGTTGAAAATTCGGTCGAAAACCCATTTTTTCACAGTGGCAATTACGGTCGGATGCTGCACTGGTCCCATTGCTTTTGGATTTCTGTATGGATACATAGCTAGGAATCTACGGTAAAGAGCAGCGATAGATAGGTTTGACTCCAAATATTTGCGACCGGGGTTGTCGTGTCGAGAATAATGCGATTCCCGAGGGTCGAGGTTATTTAGGAACTCCCTCACGTCATTCACGGCCTCGAGAGAAAGTTTTTTCTTGTTGGCTGAAGACTTCCCTCGGAGATCTTCAGCAGGGACATCTCGCTTGAACACCTAAGAAGTAAAAGGTATTTTAAAAACAAAAAGTCATGACAGATTTAAAACCGGCTACTAAAATCTTACTTTCGTTCTCAGTCTTCCTATCCCAATGGCGTGAAGTCCTAGGAAGTATTTTAAGCACACGTTGATCGAACGTCCAGAAATGGAAAGATAATACTTCCTTTCTTCTTGCTCGATGATGCTACCTCGAAGATAAAGATTTTGCTCCGTATGATTTTTTAGACCGTAGTAGTCTGCAAATATTTTCTCCTTCTCTTGTGCGGTGAGTTTCCCTCGGCAGTTACAGCGGCATGGGAGGTCTTGCATGACCCTGGCAGCACGAACTTGAACCCCGTTTCTGTAGCGAACAGTTCCTGGAACACCAATCGCTTTAGATTTTTCATTAACGTACCACGTGGAAAACTTAATGTTTACCATGAACATTGGCCTCTTTATTTTTATTCCGTTCCCACCGAGCTGGATTTGATTCCCGTTTTTTAGGGCGGTTGAAAGGGAACATCTGAAAAACCATCAAGTTTAGACTCTAAACCATAATACAAGTTTGTGATTTTAAGTAATCGTGATTAATTACTCACCTTAGTATTTGGACGTGATCTTACACTCAAAATGATTTTGGTGGAACGCGGAGGAAATGAAAGAAGAGAGAACAAAGTAAAGTTGAATGACCTTTCTCGAACTCGAAGTTTGCGCTCTTTCATCATGAAAACTCTCATTTTTCTAATTTGTTCATTTTCGTATATGACAATAATTTCCTTCAAAATACCTTTAAAAATAGAAATACTGGCTACCATTACAAGCGGATTTAGGGTAAAAAAGCTCCTTCGTAACCAAAGTTTGTTAGTTTAAAAATCAACAAGTGTAGGTCTTGCACTAAGCCCTTCAATTTTAGTTTTTAATCGACACGAATGCGGTAGCTGTGGATCGAGCTCCAATGAATTTTTTTGAGTCCAGAAAAGATTCTCTATACTCCTTGGCAATTTCCTTTTTTTTTAAAAAAAAAAAAAAAGAAAAGTGAAAAAGAAAAGTTTTTAAAATAATTTTCACTGTTTTGTGATGATTAGTGTAGTAGTTTTCAATAAAGTAGTTTGGAATTTTTTCTGTTTTTTTTATTAAAAGATTTTTTCAAACTTCCCTTTTTGAATTTTGTTTTCGTGGCCGGGCCATTTTGGGTGTTTTAAACTAGAAATCAATATTGAACCATTTGAAATGCGTTACCCCCACTCAAAATGCGCTACAATCATAGGAAATGCTGTAAAAAAAATCTCTGGGTCTTCTGGGTTATCTAATCATAAGTTTTGATTTCTGAATATGAATTTTTGGATTTCGGGAATTAAGTTGATAAAGTTTTGTACACAGACATGCGGAAGGACAGAATAAGCTCTAGAAAAATGTCTACTATACTTTCAAACAACAAAAAATTAAGAAAAACAAGTCGTTTTTTATAATTAGTAATTTTTATTTAACTTACTTTCTTGATTTACCTCTTCTTCTGTATTTTCTAATTCCCTTGGCCACGTATGACGCCGATCCAATTTCCCTTTCTCAGCCGCCATGAGAGCCCCACAAAACTTTCACTCAAAAATTCTCATACTTTCTCTTTTTCAAACTAGCCAAAGGATACGGGAAGAGGATAATAATAAAAAGGTGAAAGTTTCACATCCACAATTCATGAGCTTTTTCCTTTCTTATCTTTTTAAGTTTTGAAAACTTATTGTCTCCTCTCGGCTCAAATAATAGGAGGCTCAACTCTAGTCTTCGCTTCCAAAGATACTGAGATTGGAAGTTTCATTTTTACTCAAAGCACGTGGGGCCTCCTCACTTTCACTCTCCTTTCTCCCTTTTCACTGCCCACTTAACGTATTTTCTTTGACAAAGAGGCACGAGGAGAGAAGTGGGACAGATAGAATGAGTCTGAGGCTGCTAATCACACCCGCTTGACTTGAGTGGAGGACTGAGAGTGGGGAAAGTGTCAGGGACGAAGTGGCCCACGTAAGGACTGCTCAACTGCTCTGCTCTCAGCGGAAGACGTGATTGAACTGATGGGCCTCAGATTGTCATAAGGACTCTGAGATGCTGGCTCAAAGAATCTTTGGAAGATGCGTTAGAATAGACGTGGGGATTTTTTCGCGTTTCAGTAGTTCCTGTTTTCAAGCTTGGAGAGGCGGCTCATCCTTTCTTCTCAGTTTTTTCTACATTATTGTCTATGCTGACCGCAGTAAACGGCAAAAAGGTAAGAGATAAATTAATCGAAAACTGTCCACAAAGAACCACCGACTACATTTTTTTTTCGGAAACATTTTTTTTTTTGACTTTTCCCAAATTATTTAGACTCTCTTCACTTTTTGTCGAATTCGGAAACTCCTAATGGGATTAGTATCACGTAAAATTGGCGTCGAAAAAATTATTTTTGCATTAAATAGGTGGGTAATTGGGCTCGAAACCATGCAATAGAGTAGTACGTGGAAACCCAAAATTCTTGCTTTTCTAAAATAGTCCCTTGTTGGAAGACTTCCTAAGCAAAAGACAAAAGACCGTCGCACTACTTCTATGGAAGAGCTGGACCGAAAAGAGGAACAGAATTCTTGGTGCACCGTAATTAATTTTAAATTCAGCGAAGGATATCATGGCAGTTTAGAGGCTCTAAGTCCCACTACTCGGCATTAAATATTCTCGGATGTTGCGTGTGAGATTTATCTGCTCGAATCTCGAATGATTCGAATTCGGATTTTGAAAATCAACTTGAACCTTGAAAGATTCTAATCTCGAATCATTCGAATTCGCCGAGTAGCGCTAAAAGCTTGATTAAAGGTTCCATGTGGTTTTATTCATGATTCAAGAGCGTGTTACATTTGGGAATGATCATTGTATCATTCCAAGTAAAAGCCGTACATGATTTTTGCAGATCCGTCCTTCATGACTGTGTTTTCTCCTCCTCAACGGTCTCATCCTCAACGGTCTCATCCTCCGTAGCGTTCGTGGTGGTGGTAGTGATGGACTCACTGACGTGTGGGATCACGATGGATGTGGATCCTTCGTCCACAAGCTTCTTTTGCCCATCCTTGTCCTCCCCCAGTTTGACCAGTTTCCCATCCTCGATGACGTAGTGGATGACAATTTTAGTCTTGAGCTTCTCTTCCTGTTCGTTGATCCAGCGTTCCCTCTCCCCTAGCACAACCTCTCGATCTGACTGGTCCTTGATTTTCAGCTCGATTTTATTTCTCTCCGCTTCTACCTTTTCCATTTTTTCTTTTTCAATCCTTTCCATCTCAATTCTTACTTGTTCAATTCGCTCGTGCTCAATTTGCAGTCTCTCCAGCTCATCCCGCTCAGCTTTTGCTTTTGCAGCCTCCTCTGAATTCGTTTTGGCTTCCTCAATAATCTTAAGCTTCTCTCGGAGCTCCTTCTCAACTCTTTCTCGCTCAATGACCCAAAGCTCGCGCTCGCGCTTCTCCTTCTCGCGCAACTCGAGAGCTTCCTGCGCGACTTTCTTCTCGCGCTCAGCCATTGCTAGCTCCTTTTCCTTCAGCTCAAGCGCGACCCTTAATTTCTCAACCTCAGCGTCATTCTTCTCATGCTCAGCTTTCTCTTGGTCAGCCTTCCTCAGAGCCTCGAGCTCTTCCTCCTGCTCTTTAATAAGTCGCTCCCTCTCTTGAATTTCGCGCTCGGCTTTTTCTTTCTCAAGCCTCTCTGCTTCCTGTCGTTCTTTCTCAATTCTCTCCCGCTCAATTCTCAGTTTCCCAAGTCGCTCAATCTCAAGTCGCCCACGCCTTTTAGCCTCCTCCTCCGCTGCAGTTTTTTGGGACGTTGTGAGACTATCAAATCATGCAACCTCTTCCCCAATATTTGAACTCCTACGGAAAATGAAATTAAAATACTGGGTAAGAGATTGTCCATTTTTAAATTTTCGAAATTCCCGCTTACAGTTTTTGGATGATCCACAACTGCTTCTGACTCCTTCTCCTCTCCCTGATTTTAGGGCTGAGCGTTACAGTTTGACCGTCCCTGGTAAAGAGAAAAGACAAATAAAAAATTAACTCTGCAAATCGCACTCAGCCAGTCACTATTCGGCAAATTCGAATCTTATTGTTCAAAGCGAATCCGAAAACTTCAACTTCAAATTTGCCGCACAGTGCATTAGGTCGGTGCGTCCTTTGTGCTAGAATTTTTAAGTTTAGATTTTTGAAATTCATAAAGATTTTACTTTTTTTTAATTATTTTTTTTAGCTGTGAAAACTGATTTTTTTCGTTTCCGTTTTTTTTTTAGAGCAGGGTGATTCCATTTCGTACAGAAAATGATTGCTTCCAATTCGAACGCTTTCACTTTTTGGCTTAACTACATTAATGTATACGTGATTAATCTAACGTTGATTTTTTTAAAAACTGCTCTTGCACTTTAGAGAAGCGAATCCGTGACTATTATTTAGCTCTGATATTATTCGATAATTTTTACCCATTGAATTCCAGGTAGGTCTCGCTCTTCTTATTTTTGATGTAGGTGAGATAGGAGTTGGGAGCAAGCGGCTCCAAAATCCAAAGCTGACTGTCACCACCAGCGTATTCCTAATCAGGCCACAACGACATTTAGATTTCAAGTGAGGGGGGATGTATAGAATCAATTTTTTGTTGAACTTACGTTTACGACAAGTTTTCCATGTCCATTTCCATCACGTTTATGCCCATGTCTACGTCCATCACGTTCATGCCCATGCCCATGTCCACCACGTTCATGCCCATGTCCAACATGTTCATGTCCATGTCCATCACGTTCATGTCCATGTCCATCACGTTCATGTCCTTGCCCCTCACCTTCACCTTGCCCAGCGAAATCCATGACATAGCGAGTCCCGCCGTTTGGTTGAGCCCGCGTTGTCAGAGAAAAAAACCCACTTCCTGGGAAAATTTCCGATTATTCACAGTAACCCTAATTTCAAGGACATGAATGAAGTTATACCGTGAGTTTCCGCCACCCATATCTCATTCTGTGCCCCAGTGTTATCAAAGGATATGACGTTTCCTCCGTTAGTTGGATTACCACCTCGCAGATTAAGACCCTGCGTGTGACCCTGCGTAAGAGCATAAAAAAATTTCAGAAGGGAAAAATGCGTGATAAAATTCCCTTACGGAATTTGTCATGCAGGACGTAACCTTGTACGCCTCCTTGCTAATGATGGACATTTTGAAACTGAAGCAAATCTCTCTGGTTCGAACCTTTTTAAAACCCTTGCAAGAGTAAAGTGATTCCAAACGCTACCTCAAAGCCTAATAATACCTAGAAGTGTGCAGCAGAAACCACATTTTTATTTACCAGAATTAAATTATCGAATAACCTCAACTGGAAATTCTTAATTAGCTATCTTTCTTGATTTCTTGACCGCAAATCGGTTCGGAAGAGAACTTGCAGACGCTTTCAACCTCAAATTCCGTAATAACACTCAGAAAAGGACAAAAGATGCCCTGATACCACTCAAAAAAACCGCGAATGCAAGTTTCTTTACTTGAGCATGAATCAAGTTTTTCAGCCCTGCTTGCCTCAGAAATGACCGACATTCCTTCCTAGTACAGTCATCTCCAGGACCTCCAGAAGTCAAAGGGAGGAAAAGGACATTACCGGATAAGCCTTTGAGAAAGTTTATTTCTGGGCCCCATGGCGAAAATTGCTGGAAAGAACGAATGGGGATGAATGAATAAAACGAACCCATTCATTCATTTCCAGCAATTTTCGCGATGGGGCCCTGGCCAATAGCTAACCGGTAATACCCTTTCAAAAAATATCATTTGAAAAAGCTGTAGGAAATGCTTTAGAGATGCTAATATTAAATTTTCAGAAAAATCTAACGAGCAAGCAAAAAGCTGAAATTCTAGTGGCTCTTGAGAGTGACTGAGGAGCCCTTGTAAAGAGCCGGAACGAATTCCGACCTCGAGTAGCCAGTTTGCAAAAAAATGTATCTTGCCAGCAAAAATGAAGAATCGAAATCGAATCAAGCTACGAAACTTTAATTTTAAGGGCTAAAAGTAGAGAAAAGTGAGACAAAGATCTAGATTTGAAGAATGACAATGACGTAGGTGGCAGTGACTGAGAAAAAGGTGAGTAGAGTTGACGGTGTGATTGAGTAGAGATCTCCGGCTCTGAACTCAATCAGTGGGTATGACTGGAGTAGGCTGACTTCAACAGCCAAATGTGGCTGTAACATTGATTTCGAAGTGAATTTTGAAAGTGCCAGGATCCACTTGTCCTTGAACTCCCTAGCCCTCTGCTGTGTTCTCCCGAGGCAACTTAAGTATATATAAAGTCTAGAAGCCAATATAATGAAAAAGCCCATGTTTATAAAGATTAAAAACCCGAAGTTCTCCATCCGTCTAAACAGAACATAAATAATTACAGAGAATAAGACTAGGTAGGTTCCCTTCATAAAAAATATGAGCGATCCGAAAATCCTGTTGAATTTTTGAACGAGGGATAGGATTTGGATGTAATAGCGAACAGAATCAGCAAAGTACTGAGAATCCGTGTCCGAGAGGAGAGTGAGAAGGTTGTTGACGCTTTTGGGGATTCCTGTGATAGCGAAATCGAAGAGGGCAGCAACGAACCAAACGAAGGCAACAAGCGAGTCCATTTCCAGAGTCGAGAGTATTCTGAACCAAGGAATCTCCATGCTTCGAGGTATGACTGAGTACAGGTGAGACTGGTGGCGAGGGGAGTTGACCGTATGCCAAGGTAGAAATATCAGCGTAAGTCCAACGGATACAAGGCATACCCGCTTCACTTCCTTGTAAATTCCTTCCGGTCTGCTCACGTACTGGAAACACTTAGAACTTGAGCCTGGAGATCGAGAAAAAAATTAAACTCAAAATGTTGTCATTTATTACCGTAGGCTGGGCTTGTAAGCGACGCTCCTTAAATAAAGTCACTCACCCTCATTGCCTTTACGGCGAATATTTTCACTGGCGGGAACCAAGCGAGCTTGTCCCACGGCCCATGTACAGGGTCTTCCAAATTAATTTCCTAACATATATCTAGGCAAATTTTTTCAAAGGGTCGCTTAAATCACTAGAAGCAGTTTTTGACTGAAATTACTTCACTAACGTAACTACCAGGATCTAAGCTATTTTTAGCAAATTTTTGGTTTGACTGATGTTTTCTAGAAATATGAGTATTAAATCGCTGAAAAAAGTTGACCAAATATGGTGAGGAAATTAATTTGGAAGACCCTGTACAGGATCCTCATAATTAAGTCCGTGCGGAGAAAGTTTTCCTATGGAGGTTACAGTGAGATTGGATAAAGTTACACGGACTTAATTATGAGGACCCTGTACTTTCAAACTTAACGAAAATATACGAAGCGGGAGAAGATTTTAAAATCTGGACAGTCCTAAGATGGAACTTCCTTTCACATAAAGGGCTCTTGCGATACGATCATTTTTTTTTCTAAAAAATTAAATGCATAAAAGGATAAAGTGAACGTTCCCTGATACACTTAAAGGCTCAATCAAAGGACAAGGTAATTATAGCTACAAAAATGGAAATATTCCATTCCACAGAGCTGGAGCAATCCGGAATAAATCAGACCACTAAAACTTCAACTTAAAAAATTTCCATCAGCCAAGTGAAATTCGTTCAAAAATCTGCGACAAGATAGAATGAAACACTAATGAATTTGTTCCCAGCTTTTCTTGACTTGTTTGGAAACGCAATGCCACATTATGACCCGCATGGATCAGAAGCGTATTTTCAAGCTTTAAGTATATTAATCTTAAACGGTCATAAAACTTCTTGAACACCTCTGTAAGAATAAGAAGAATGGTCGCCGTATTGTGGGGCTATTCGGAACGCTTCCCAGCTTTGTCCCTAAAGAAACCTACCAAAAAAAGTTTTGCTTTTTTGGGTCTAAACGCTAAGTTGTCATACTCTATATCCCCTACCTGCCAACCTATTTCGCATAATTTTAGCTGCACAAATTGGCCAAAAAAATTACTAAATGTGGTGGCGTTTCGAATAACCCCAGAAGGGGTTATTCGGAACGCTTTCAGAATTCCGGTTGTGCTTGAGCCTACAGTTGCAAAGGAATACTTCTAGCAAACGATACTGATGCTTGATGCATCCAACAGCTATCCTAAATTCAGAAAAGATTTTTGGAGCGACTATTCATTTACTTTGAACTGCTTTACATATTGCTCGCAGAATTTCCTAAACAGGGAGTGAAGTTCTCGGCTAAATATCGTTCCGCCTCCTACATGCCACTATGAATTCAAATGAGCAAGAATAGTTCAGAGAAATTAATAATTAAGCCACAACTTTTTTCGTTTTGGCGGTCCGTTTTGTTCTCATTGAAAAAGAGAATGGGAGGGGGGACTCGTAAGAACTCACAGCTGTTTTTTCAGAATTCAATTAATGTGGAGTCAATCAATTTAACCAGTCGGTGTTAGGATATTACCTGCGGTGTCAGCTCCGTACCTACTTAAACACAGAGAACTATTACCCTTCCAGTGGCAGCCCAGCCCATCGTATGACGGTAAGTAATTTCGTATGAAGAAGTTGTAGGCGTTTTAACATTCGCTTGGACCTAGGGGGCCCAGGGAGTTTTGAGCAGTTTTGAGCCGAGGGAAGCTACATATCAATCAATCAATCATTTATTTGACATGCCTATGCCCAATCAATAAGGGGACGCGCAGAGCGCTACGGTTTTGGTAGAACCGTAGTCTAAGGAATTGTAGGAAAATGGAAATAAGTGAAAGTACTAGGTCCTCGTAAGGTAATTTGTGAGTTGAGTGAAGTTTGGGTTCCAGAACAGCGTCTAAACCCAGAGAAATCCAGAAAAACCCCCAATCCGCACGTTCACCGAGGGTTTCCGCCTTGCTCGATGCACTAAAGTTGATTGGATTGGGGGAAAAGGGTGGATAAGAAAAACCAGCGTCAAAGTCCAGTCCTTTCCAGTCTCTCAGTCCACTCGTTCACCGAGGGTCTCCGCCTGGCTCGATGCACTAAAGATGAATGGAATGAGAGAGAGTCGTCAGCAGGGGTCATCAGGTCAGGATCGTTTCCAGGTGGTTACATGTTGAAGGGAACATGGTCTGGATGGAAGTACAGATTGAAGTGGGTGTGTCCAAGTTTCCCACACCTGTAACACGTAGGGAAGATTCCCCATGTGTTCCTGCACTGGAATTCATAGTCCGTGATTTGATTGACTGCTGGTGGGGGAGTGGGGGGGGGGCTGGCGACGGGTGGGAGAGAACTCTGTTTCTCTTTGGGGGACTTGGCGGATGTTGGTGTCTAGGAAGGGTTAGTGGGTGGTATTATTGGCTGATAGCATGGTATGGTGGGTTAGGTAGGAGTAGGCCTCAGGGACGTTAATTAACACACTTTGAAAGTGTGCTAGTTAACACATTTCGCATTTGTCAGTCAAGCACATATCGACGAAACTTACTTGTGGTGGACCAGATAATCAACACCCCTATTTTCTTAAGATAAACAAAAAACAGCTGATGAACACAGCCATCATCATCCGGAAAACATCATCATCATCATCATAATTCACTGACTGGCTGAGAAAAAGACGCTTCTTTTCTCTCTTATCCGCATTTCCATGCACCAAGCAGCAATTGGCCTACCTAACCGTTCCCACCACAGGCCCCATCGGCAGCTAAAAAAATTATATGTTGCTCCGGATGGGTTAC
>JABASM010001501.1:0-14253 GCA_019776545.1 Brachystomella parvula | reverse complement strand
TAAAAATTACAGAATGTCCGCTCGCGCTATTACGTACGCAGTGTTTGCACTGTTTATTGTTGTTCACATTTTAGGCCTTGTCTTCTTTTGGTCTTCTCAAAAAAAAGAAAAAGCATTTTGGGAATCAAGCCTCAGCGGGAAATTCAAAATCGTCGGCGAGAGTCGAGTCGAAATTTGTTTTTTTGTTTTTTACCTTTTTGAGACTCAAGTTTCGGTTGAGAACAAATAATTAGCGATCGATTAATTAATTCGTCTGTTTTAGTTTTTATTGTATAATTAGTACCGTAATTCCGCGTACTGTGAGCGTCCTTTCAGTATTCAGAGCTAGAGCGTCCCTCCGATTTTAACTGAGGCGTGACATCGTGCTTCTTTAACTCGTACCAGTTGCAACGGTAAAGGCCAAGCAATGGCTGAAGACAAGGCTCGAGAGCTCCAATATGAATACAAAGCGGTAAGTCACCATTTACGTAATTAACACATTGTACACATTTAGGAAACGCGTCAAAGGAAAACTGTTTATTTGGCTGCGGCAGCTTTACCGCTTTCACTCGCTGGCTGGACTCTCATTTGCCTTTTCTTTATTTCCAGAATTCTAACTTAGTCCTCACAGCAGACAAGCGTCTGATTGACCAGGTGAGGCGAGATGATGCCACCGGAGAGGTGATGAGCCTGTCTGGGAAACTGGGAAAGACAAAAATGGGGGACTTGGCCCAGCGTTCTAAGCCAGAGAAGACAGAAGAACGAAAGGCTAAGCGAATGAAGCGAGATGACGCCACGACTTCTATTTATAATATGAAGGGATCCTTACTCACGGACGAAGTGATCTCAGGTGATGGAGGAGGAGCAATCATCTATCGTCCAAAGACCCAGGAAACACGGCAAACCTATGAAATCATGCTCAATTTCATTCAAGTCGCTATTGGAGATCAGGTAAGTTTTCAATTCTCTTGCAACAGCAACATATCCAGTCGGTGTGTTCTATATTGATAATTATTTTGTAGCCTCGAGATGTTTTGTGTGGAGCAGCAGACGAAATACTTGCAGTGTTAAAGAACGACCGTCTTAAGGACAAAGACAGGAAGAAAGAAACAGAGAACTTACTTGGGCCATTGGCAGAGGAGCGTTTTGCTTTGTTAGTAAATTTGGGGAAGAAGATAACAGATTTCCAGACTGCAAAGCCGAGTGGAGGTGGGGGAGCTGGAGGTGAAGATATCGATGCTTCATATGGGATCAATGTCCAGTTTGAGGAGTCGGAGGAAGAAGACGATGAAGATGTCTATGGCGAAGTCAAGGAAGACGAAGATGAGGATATGGATGAAGGTGAAGAGGCCAAGGACTCGTCAGCAATTCAGGCTCAAAACGTGAGTATACTCATATATACTACTTTATAAATCCAGAAATCAGACGCATAAATAATTATATTCGTTTGTTCAGCTAATCGAACACGACCGGAAGACAAAGAAAGAAAAAAGTCTTCATCCTGCAGACATTGACGCATATTGGATCCAAAGAAACTTGTCAAAGTATTTCAAAGACTCAATCACTTCACAGGCAAGAGCGAAGGACGTCCTGGACATTCTCCAAAATGCTGTTGATGATCGTGATTTTGAGAACCGCCTGGTTCTGCTTCTTGGAGTTGAATGCTTCGATTTCATCAGAATTTTGAAGAAACATCGCCAGATGAGTAAGTTTTTTAACCGAGAAAAAAATGAAATAAACAAAAACAAATTAGTCCGGACATTGGAACTAATTGAGCTTTTAAATTTCAGTTCTGTATTGCACCCTCCTCGCCACTGCACAAACGGAAAAAGAGAAGAATTACCTCAAAGAAAAAATGTTGAAAGACCCTGGACTTGCCAAAGTCCTTGCTCAGCTTGAGGGAGGGGTTGGTGGACTGGATGATCCGTCAGAAAGTAAATCCTCCCGCACGACTCGTGAGTTGAAAGGCGGTGACCATGAGGAAGGTACAGACGTCGCTGGGCAAGTACCAGGGAGTCGCAAAGTACTGGACTTAGAGCTCATGGCATTCTCCACTGGGAGCCATTTCATGGCCAACGACCGATGTCAGCTACCCGACGGTTCATTCCGAAAACAGAGAAAAGGCTATGAAGAAGTCCATGTCCCAGCCCTCAAGCCCAAACCAATGGGAGAGAATGAAGCCCTTATCGGGATTGACCGACTCCCAAAATACGTTCAAGGAGCTTTTGAAGGATTCAAATCTCTCAACCGTATTCAGTCTCGTCTTTCAAAGACTGCACTGGAGTCGGATCAGAACCTTCTCGTCTGTGCACCAACAGGAGCTGGTAAAACAAACGTAGCTCTCCTCACAATGATGCGGGAAGTGGGGAAACACATCAATCCAGACGGGACGATTAACGTTGATGAGTTCAAAATCGTCTACGTTGCGCCCATGCGCTCTCTCGTACAAGAAATGGTCGGGAGCTTTACCGAGCGATTGAAGGCCTACAAGCTCGTTGTATCGGAACTTACGGGTGATACGCAGCTGAGCCGTGAGCAACTCAATGCAACTCAAGTCATTGTCTGTACGCCTGAGAAGTGGGACGTGGTGACACGGAAGGAGAATCGAAGCATTACGTCCGTCGTTCGATTGGTAATTCTCGACGAAGTTCATCTTTTGCACGATGAGCGTGGACCAGTGCTCGAGGCTCTCGTGGCAAGGGCTCTTCGTTCAGCCTCACAGGAAGGGGACATACGGATTGTGGGGTTGTCAGCTACGCTACCGAACTACAAAGACGTTGCAGCATTTCTCCGTGTGGACTTGTCGTCTGGACTCTTTTTCTTTGACAACAGCTTTCGTCCGGTACCCCTTGAACAGCAGTATATTGGAATCACGGAGAAGAAAGCGCTCAAGAGATACCAGCTCACCAATGAGATCGTCTATGACAAGGTCGTGGAGCACGGTGGGAAAAACCAAGTCCTCATTTTCGTACATTCCAGAAAGGAAACTGGGAAAAGCGCAAGAGCTCTCAGAGACATGTGCTTGGAGAAGGAAACGCTTGGGATTTTTCTGAAGGACAAGAAAGCCTCAATGGAAGTTTTACGAAAGGAAGCAGAGGAGGTCAGATCATAATAAAAATAACAGTTAATTTTAATTCTGTGATCGAAACAAGGTTCTAATGTTTATTTTGAAATTACAGGTAAAAAACCCAGAGTTGAAGGATCTTTTGCCTTACGGATTTGCTATTCATCACGCTGGTATGACCCGAGTTGACCGTACACTTGTAGAGGATCTCTTTTGCTGATCGTCACATTCAGATTCTTGTCTCAACCGCCACTCTGGCCTGGGGTGTCAATCTCCCAGCTCATACTGTCATTATCAAAGGCACACAGGTATGTATAGCCCCATTTGGTTCGGAACATTTTTTTTCATCAACATCAAAAATTACACAAGCGCTACGCCTAGCATACCGACGAAATCAGATTCTCAGACACGAAGTTTTTTTGAAAAATTCAGATATTTGAACATTTTTGAATTTTCGAATTATAATTGAATTGTCATACAAGATGTTTGAACGTTTGACGCTTTATGATTTATTTTTTCATTCCAGGTTTACAACCCTGAGAAAGGACGATGGGTTTGAGCTAAGTGCCCTGGACGTATTGCAAATGTTGGGTCGAGCCGGGCGTCCACAATATGACACAAAAGGTGAAGGAATTCTGATAACAAATCATTCTGAGCTTCGTTACTACCTCTCACTCCTCAACCAGCAACTCCCAATTGAATCACAAATGATTGCCAAACTACCGGACTTACTCAATGCTGAGATTGTAAGCGGTGGAGTACAGAACGTGAAAGATGCTGTGGACTGGCTGGGATACACGTATCTCTATGTCCGATGCCTCAAGTCGCCCCAGACCTACTCTGTGGACGTGAGTGATGATGACCCGTATTTAGCGAACCACCGAGCCAATCTCATTCATACAGCTGCTCATAAACTGGATAAGTGTGGGCTCATTCGGTACGATCGAAGCTCTGGTGCTTTTATCCCTACGGAACTTGGACGCATTGCGTCACATTATTACATTACAGCTGACACGGTAAGAAAGAAAAATCTAAGCAGCTTGTCCTCTGAACAAACTCTAACAAAAATTCTAAAAATGTTATTGTATTTTTTTTAGATGACGACGTACAACCAGCTCCTCAAGCCTCATTTGAGTGAAATCGAGCTTCTCCGTGTCTTTTCCCTTTCTGGAGAATTCAAGTACATTGGCGTACGTGAGGAAGAGAAATTGGAGCTCCAGACACTTATGGAAAGAGTCCCGATTCCAATTAAGGAGAGCGTTGAAGAGACTTCAGCCAAAATTTCCATTCTACTCCAAGCTTACATTTCCCAACTGAAGTTGGAAGGATTTGCATTAATGGCTGACATGGTCTACGTCACTCAGTCGGCGGGGCGGCTCATTCGTGCCATTTTTGAAATTGTACTCTCACGTGGTTGGGCTCAATTGGCTGATAAGGCCCTTGCGCTCGCCAAAATGATTGACAGACGAATGTGGCAGTCTATGTCTCCCCTTCGGCAGTTCAAGAAAATCCCAGATGAAGTCATCAAGAAAATTGAGAAGAAGTCACTTACCTTTGACCGTCTCTTCGATTTGAACCCGCTGGAGTTGGGTGAACTGATTCGTACGCCGAAACTTGGGAAAACAATACATCGGTTTCTTCATTCTTTGCCCCGGGTGGACCTTAGCTGTACAATCCAGCCGGTTACGCGGTCAAATCTGAAGGTTGAGCTGGTTATCACACCGGATTTTGAGTGGGATGACAAAGTACATGGAAACTCCCTCGCGTTTTGGATTTTCGTAGAAGATGTCGACTCTGAGATTATCCTCCATCATGAATACTTCGTACTAAAGCAGCATTTCAAAAATGATGAGCACGTCGTCAAGTTCTACGTCCCTATTTTTGAGCCACTTCCACCTCAGTACTTCATTCGCATACTGTCGGATCGATGGCTGGGCTCTGAAACAGTTTTGCCAGTCTCGTTCCGTCATTTGATTCTACCTGAGAAAAATCCACCGCCAACGGAACTGCTAGATTTGCAACCCCTGCCTGTAAGTAAAAAAAAAAATGTTTTTTTTTTTTATATTTTGATTTTTACATTTTTTTAGGTTCGTAAATAGGTTTTTGGATTTTTTTTCTAAATTCTTTTAGAATTTTGGATTTTTCTTTCAGCTTTCATTTTTACTGTGGTGTATTAATTGTGGCAGATTCTTTCTTTCCAACTTTCTTCCATGTTTTTTCTTTCACACATTTTTTTAGATTTTCTTTTTAGGACTATGTTTGAAGCAGAAATTTTTCTTTTTCAGACTTTTTTCTGAATTTTTTAATTTTTTTTATTCTTAGAAATCGTTAAGTTTCCGTTTACTCACCTTTTTCTATTTACAGATTTCAGCTCTTCGAAATGCGGGTCTTGAAGCGTTGTACAAGGACTTCAGCCAGTTCAATCCAATTCAGACTCAAGTCTTCAATGCAGTCTACAATTCCGATGAGAATGTTTTTATTGGGTCTCCACCAGGATCTGGGAAGACGCTCGTTGCTGAGTTTGCAATCCTCCGAATGTTCGCAACAGCTGGACGAGAAGGAGGTGGTGACCATTGTGTTGTGGTTACACCGAAAGAAGAACTTGCTGAAATGCTCTATGCTGAATGGAGTGAGAAGTTTGGGAAGCTCGGGAAGAAAGTTATTTTGCTTACTGGAGAGACAGGGACGGATCTCAAGTTACTTGCAAAAGGAAACGTTACGATTTGCACGCCGGAGAAATGGGACGTCCTCTCGAGACGATGGAAGCAGAGGAAAAACGTTCAAAATGTTAATCTTTTTATCATTGATGATTTGCAGGTAAGAATTTTGTTTCTCGTTACTCACTTAAGGAGGAAGTTGCTTTTGTTCTTTAAAAAAAAATTCTTTTTGGCTTCTTTGTAGTTGCTTGGAGGTGAAGAAGGACCTATTGTCGAGATCATCGCTTCCCGAATGCGGTACATTGCTTCACAAACGGAGCGTCCAATCCGTATCGTCGCTCTCTCAACCTCCCTCTCAAATGCTCGGGATATTTCACAGTGGCTTGGGTGTCCACCTACCCACACCTTCAATTTTCATCCCTCAGTCCGCCCTCTGCCCCTTGAACTCCATATTCAAGGCTATAATATTTCTCACAATGCAAGTCGGCTTGCAACCATGTCCAAACCAGCATACAACGCGATTCTCAAACTGAGCACTGAAAAACCCGCTCTTATTTTCGTCCCTGGAAGAAAGCAAGCAAAACTTACGGCTTTTGATCTTCTGACCTACGCATCTGCTGATGAGCTTCCAGAGAGATTCCTCCTCATCCAGAAATCAGAGCTGACTTCCGTGTTTGAAAAAGTTGAGGATGAGACGCTGAAGGAAACGCTTGGCCAAGGTGTCGCATTTCTGCATGAAGGGACGTCTCCAACGGATCGTCACATTGTGTCTACGCTATTCAAGTCAGGAGCCATTCAAGTCGTTGTTGCCACCAGGACAATGTGCTGGACACTGCCGTTCCATTCGCACTTGGTCATTATCATGGACACGCAAAACTACAATGGGAAGATCCACGCCTATGAGGACTACGCAGTCACGGATGTGTTGCGGATGATTGGTCGAGCCACCCGACCCCTCGAGGATGACGACTCAAAGGTCGTACTCATGTGTCAGACGAGTAAAAAGGAGTTTTTCAAGAAGTTTCTCAATGACCCACTCCCCGTCGAATCCCATCTTGACCATTGTCTCCATGACCACTTCAATGCGGAAATCGTGACAAAGACAATTGAGAACAAGCAAGATGCTGTGGATTACTTGACGTGGACTTTTCTCTATCGTCGGATGACGCAGAATCCAAATTACTACAATTTGCAGGGTGTCACCCATCGTCATCTCAGTGATCACCTCTCAGAACTCACAGAGAACACGCTGAATGATTTGGAGCAGTCCAAGTGTATCTCCATTGAAGAGGACATGGATACCAGTCCACTCAATTTGGGTAAGTTAAAAATTTTTTTCGAGATCAATTTAAAAAAGTGGCAAGTCTCCCTCAGCAGTTTTGGAAAAGGCATGGGCAGAATCCTATTTTTTTTAATTCGAACTTTCTAAGCTAATTTTTTTACGAAACAAAATCAATGTTCTTTTTTAGATATTCAACAAAATATTGTATTGGACCATTTTTGACTTTCTGGATACTTTTTGAACTTATTTAATTTTCGTTCTTTCCTGAATTTCAGGAATGATCGCCGCCTACTACTACATCAACTATACGACGATCGAGCTGTTTAGCATGTCGCTCACAGCCAAGACGAAATTGCGGGGACTCCTAGATATTGTTAGCTCATCATTTGAGTACTCAGCTCTGCCAATTCGTCATCATGAAGATACGCTTCTCCAAACCCTGGCTACTCGCCTACCAAATAAACCTTCTACTACATCATCCGTTATCAAATTCACGGATCCAAATGTGAAAGCCAATATCCTCCTTCAGGCCCATCTCTGTCGCATTCAACTGAGCGCGGAATTACAGCAGGATACAGAGTGGGTCCTGACGAAAGCAATTCGTCTCATACAGGCCTGCGTTGATGTTCTCAGTTCCAACGGCTGGCTGGCACCGGCAGTTGCTGCAATGGAGCTTGCACAGATGGTTACGCAGGCAATGTGGTCAAAGGATTCTTATTTGAAACAGATCCCACATTTCACACCTGAGATGATTAAAAAATGTGGAGAAAAGGTAAGAAGCATTCACGGATACCTGGTAAATTAATCTGATACTAGTTTGAATTATCTGAAAATTAATGTCTCCCCATTTTGTTTTACAGAAAGTTGAGAGTGTTTTTGATCTGATGGAACTGGAAGATGAGGATCGTACCAAGATTTTAAATACGCTGACCCCACCTCAGCTTAGTGACGTTGCACGATTCTGCAATCGATACCCCAATATTGAGCTCCAGTATGAGGTGGAGAACAAGGATCGTATCAAGTCTGGTTCGACTGTTCAATGTTTCCGTTCAACTAGAGCGAGAGGATGAAGTTACTGGCCCTGTCATTGCACCTTTTTATCCACAGGTAAATTATTTTACAAAATACTGCAGCACACTGACTGGTAGCTGAGCTTGCTTCTTTTAATTTTTTCAGAAACGTGAGGAGGGATGGTGGGTCGTGATTGGAGATCCAAAGACCAATTCACTTCTCAGCATCAAGCGGCTCACGCTTCAGCAGAAGGCTAAGGTCAAATTAGATTTCGTGGCACCGAGTCCAGGTAAGAGAATCAGAAATTTTAAAGCGTTGAGAAAGATATACGTGCAGTTCATTGATAACATTTATTCTGTTGCAGGAGAGCACACGTACACTCTGTACTACATGAGTGATGCCTACATGGGATGTGATCAGGAATACAAGTTCTCCATTTATGTACGCTCGGGAAGAGATCGGAAGGACTCGGGATCCGAATAGAATGAGAAGCACTGTAAATATTGTCTTATGTACTGATTTCCCTAATTAATTCATATACAGATTAATTTTAAAGAAGATGAGGCAAGATTATCCCAGCAAATATTCTTGGATTGAGCTAAAAGATAGGGCTTAGAAAGAATCTTTGATTTTCTGATTTATTTATCTTGGTAAACCTTTGAATCTTTACCTTGATTAAATTCCATGATTTTTATTCCTAAGAAAAATATATAGTAGTTCCAAATCTGTCACTTTTCACGCCCACGAATCCATGAGTGATTTAACTATTTAAAAACCTGTCACGAATTTCTGTCAATAAGCTCAATTGTCCTTGAATTCCGCTTTTCGCTTCTCAACAAATGCAGTCATTCCTTCCTTTTTGTCGGCTGTAGCGAAGAGGGCATGGAACAAGCGTCGTTCGTAGTTTATTCCTTCAGCCAGGGTCAACTCATAAGCTGGAAACAAAGAAATTCAGGGTCAGGTTATTCTGATTCCGTAAAAATAAAGATGAGGAGTAAATTCTGAGCAGGAAACTTACATCTATTAATTGCATCTTTACAAACAGCGGTAGTGAGTTTAGAGAGACCGGCAATTTTTTCAGCGAGTTTGAGTGAAGCTGGAAGGAGCTGATCAGCCGGGAATACTTTACTAACTAATCCCATCTTCTCTGCCTCGGCAGCTGTAAATTGGTCACCGGTGAGACAGATTTCCATTGCCTTGGATTTTCCAACGGAGCGTACGAGCCTCTGTGTCCCACCAGCACCTGGGATGATACCGAGAAGGATTTCAGGTTGACCAAATTTGGCAGCCTCTGAAGCGTAGATGATGTCGCACATCATGGCCAACTCACAACCACCACCAAGCTAACAGTAAAGGAATAATTAAATGACATTGGAGACGACCTGCCGGTCGAATTTTTGGATACACTTACAGCGTAGCCGTTTACAGCAGCGATGATGGGTTTTCGAGCCCTAGTGACCTCGGCCCAGTGAGCTAAGAAGTTCCCTTTGAAAACCTGTGTGAATTCAAGACCTTGCATTTCCTTGATGTCCGCACCTGATAAAGTACACGTCAATCAGCTGTTTTGTAATCAAGCAAGTTCGAAGGCAGATCCCTTAGCAATTTAAATTATACTACCTGCAGCAAATGCTTTTCCATTTCCAGTGATGATGACAGCCCCTACATCAGCATCTTTTTCAAATTCAGCGATTGCTGAATTGAGTTCATTCATAAGTCCGTCACAGAGAGCGTTGAGGGCCTTTGGGCGATTCAATTTGATAATACCCACATTGTTCAAGGCACCGGCCTTCTCTGTCTCGATATACTGCAACTGACCTACAAATGACAGATGACCTTTTACATTAATAGTCCTGGAAACGAGTTAAACGAATAAAAAAGGTTTTAATTACCTGTGGCAAAGGTCCTGAGTATCGCTAATTTAGAGAAGCGGGACGGGGTCAGTCCAATGCGGCTGAACAGGCTCATTGACATCTTGGAAATGACACGGGTGCTGCTACTGGTGGAAAACGGGTAACCGGCGGCGTGGTTGGTATGGAAGTGTCACGGGATGACCTTGAGCTTGGACAAAAAAGCCTTTTGGATCTGTACTCTGTCTTTCTGGAAAGAGTTGTGAAATTCTGTCTCTGTGGCTCAGATATGGTATGGAGTGTATGAATTTTGCATTGGGAAAAGCAGAGGCGTGGGGGTGGGGAGTAGTACGGTATATGATGTACATTTTTCCCACATCCCACAAGCAAGCATTAGCATTTTCTCTAAAAATTTTATTTTTATAGTGCTTCAGATTGATTTTAATCGATGTCTAATATTAATTACGGAAACCAAGGAAAAGAAACGAAATAATTTCTGATTTAACTTTACAATTATGTGCTGTGGAAAGTAGAGGATTTTAATAAAGAGGAAGGGGGGGCTTTTGCTGGAAGACCCCCCCCCCCGCCGTTGACCTTTATAGGTCACCCAAGGTCTTTTTTGGTTAAATTAATTTAAGTTTTCATTAATTTTCGGTTAATTCCTTATGGGATTTTCAAAAAATCCAAAGAAGCTGAAAAAACACTCTGAACTCATTTCCGCAGGCTGGGAGTCTCGGATTATACGCCAAAAATGTGAGCATCAGAACGCATGGATTTTCATTCATTCTTCGTCACAAGCATAGCTCGGCATTAAGCATTCCAGCCGAGTGTCGCATGCGAGTGGTATTTTCTTGAATTGAATCTCGAATGACTCGGATTTTTATTTTGAAATTCAAACTCGAACTCGAATCTCGAATGATTCCTATCTTACCATAGGAAAATTTGTTCCCAGTCCATGGCTGAAACTTCATATAGCGTCCTTTCACCTATCTAAACAAAGCCTGTATGAATAGGGCCCGACCCCGATTTCCCTTTCCGAAGTGAACCATGGGTCACCAAAGGTCCTATCGGGTAACTCCAATTTCCCCGTCAATCTGGCTGAAACATGACAGAAAGCTTGCCCTTAGCCAAGTTCGTATCGGAATCTACCCATTTTGACTCCAATTGGTATCAAGTACCTCACCAAGGTTCGCATCTGGTAAGGGACAAAATCTTATCCCTTCCGACCCCTTTTGATCCCTAAGGTCAAGAGGTCACCAAATGTAATATGAAAAATGGATAGCTTCCGATTTCGCTGACCTCGTCCATATAGTAGGTCTGCAGTTCCCGTTGGATTTCGCGGTAACTTTAAAATCTGGTTTAGGTGAATCAGCGGAATCGAAACGGGAGTAAGTTTCTATATAAGGTTTGACACGGGGTCCTTTGAAACCTGAACTCAAATTCGAATCAAGAATGGTTTTGATTCTATATTTTTTTTTGCTGGAACACGAACTCGAATCTTTCAATGCATGCCGCATTCGAGATTCGAATCTGCCGAGCTGTGGTCAGCGGAGTCGGAAAAAAGCCAAAGTGTTTTTGCAGCCGTCGCGTCGTCAAAACATTCATTCATTTCAATTTTTCTGATGACCTCCGATTTCATTTAAGTTTTACTGTAGTATTTCTGCCGTTATTACTGTGACTGGCTATCAGAAAAGGTCAACTCACTTGAAGAAGCTTCCCTATTGGTCCGTTTGGAAATCAAGTCTGCTTGTTGATTTGACCCTTTCATCCATTGGGTCAACTCCAAGCCAAGCTGTCGACATGTTGTTTTGTAGGTTAATTTCTATATACCCGCTCTGTACTTGCTCTATTACTTTAAAACGTTTTTGTTCCAGCGACTTCAATTACCGTCAAAAGGAACAGCTACAACTATGGAATCCACGCTCTCATCTTCGATAGCGATTATGGGTTTTGTATCTTGCCTGTCATCCTCCCAGACCGAGACCCAGACACTGAATCAGATTCCAGTGATGAAGAGGAAGTCATAGGTGAACCCGTGTACTGTTTCAAGGGTTGGGCTACGCTAAAACTGAACAAAACTATGAATACCATAAGCTTGACCAAGGTTGAAGGCTCAGGAGGTTACGGAGGTACTGAGCTACTGGAATTCGTGGTTCCTTCTGTTGGGAAGAATGATGACATTGACATCCTTGGACTGACTCGCTACCTCCTCGCTTACGCCTCACGAAATCATCGTCCATTAAAGGACGACTTGAACCGATATGAACGCTGGCTGCTTGCGTAAGTGTTTGTGAGAGCAAGTCTAATCTTAATCTCTGTTGACTAATGGACAATGATTTCTATTAGCTCTCGTGCCGATGACGACGGTGGGTGGACGGATGTGTATCCCAAGCCCAAACATGGACAAGCATTTGAAGAAGAGTCAGCTAAGTTTGGTGAAGGAGATAAGCGTTCATACCATGTAAATTCCTAGTAAAACTGAATCTATTCCAGAAAGGGTGGTCGAGGTCACGTTCAAGGCGAACGGAGAGGCTAAACTTCACCTCTGTCGATTTTATATGGACGACGAGAAGGGTCTCTGCCTTCAAGGAATTTTATCCGACCCACTTGGCTTCAGGCACTACGTCAACATTGGCTACTTACTTGAAATGGATGACGAATTTCAAACTGTGAAGCTGCTGACAAGGGATAAGAACGACGGTGTGAATGCTGATAAGTTGGAATTCTACGCGGATAATAAATCCCAATACTACTTGCTCGCATTCCTTCTTTGCGCTTACCAAGGGAGAGAGAGTCGACCGTGGGACTCGTTCGTCTTCAACTTTGAGAACCAATTGGCATGGTAAGGCTTTTTAGGCAAAAAAAATCCTTGAACTAGAATCTGAATGGAAATCGGTTTGACTGCAGGTTCATGCACAAGGGACAGATTTCAGGTGAGGCTAAGTCAACAGGGCCTATGAACTCAGCTAGAGTGTCAGGGTGATGACGATTTGGAGCAAAAAATGGCTTCAGTTCAGCTGTAAGTGCTGTTCACTACCTATCTACAAAAATTCCTAAGTATGCGTTTCCCTTAAGACTTAAACTTTTTCTTATTTTGTCAACCTTTGAAGGCTGATTTGCCTCTAATATCTTAGAACTGTTAAATGAGAATTAATTACCACCACTCTGTTGACTTATTGGAAGAGACTGCTGTTCGTAGTAATTAGTATCCGTTTTGATGAATTGCCTGAGTTAGCTGCTGGATATGTTTAGAATAAAAGGAAAATAGTTCTAGTTCACATCCAGGGATACACGGCTGAGGTTTGCTTGGTCGAGGTGGGAACACGACGTTTATTCTGAACATACTCATACGGGAAAATAAAGCCCTTAAAATAGGATAAGAATCAGGGCTGCCAAGTGCATGGCAACCTTGCTTTTGACAGGGAACTCTGTATTGATTCTTAGGAATGGAAAAATCATAGTCGTTACACCTGTTACATAGAAAAATTCCGTGATAGCGTCACCCCGAAATGGCGAGACTAGGACCCAGAAATTCGCTCGCGGCACATTTGAGTTTTCCCGAGATTTTTACCCCCTTTCTTTCCATTAGCGTTTAACATGGAAAGTTTGGCATTCCAAATGGACATTGTTGAAGAAAGCTCATTTTTTTTGGATATCCAAAAAATCCCGTTCCCATTTCGATGTGGAGCATGTTGACATCCCTCATTTCTGGATACATCACGCCCAGGCATTCCCTTGTGAAACAAGCAGTTCAGAATTTCTTAGGTCATTCTGGTCACCAAGAAAAAAACTTGAAATTAAGCCCTTTACCCTACGCCGTACCCCATGACACACATTTAAAAATTAGAGTTTTTTTCACCTTGCGTTTTTTCAGTTCTTCTGTTTTGTTTCGATTTGGAAGGTGAACGAATGGAAAGATGCTGAGGTGGGATTGAATTAATTCTCGTCTCGCATTTCTTGAATAGTGGTGTTGATTGCTAGAAGATAATTGATGTAGCTCTCTTATCTCTTTTCATGCATCCTTAATTACGCCTCTGGGAAATCAAAGACAAAGATAACGACAGGAGTAATCAAAAGTGTCCGAGAGGGGGGTCTCTCTCTATTTCTTCAGTCAGATGACAGGCATGACAGGAGAGACTATAGGAAAGGATAACAAAGGAATCAGATTTCTCAAATAATTTCATCAAAGTGTTAACAAGCAGTGTTAAAAAAACGGATGCTCAAGAATCTATTATGAATAGCCTCTAAAACATCAACATGTAAACCGAATGAAAGGCTCACCGGATTCCATTGTTAGAATTGTTAGGAATTTTTCGTACAAGAGTCTTAATTTATGCGGCACAGTTTTCCTTATCAGCTCTCATTATCAACTTCAATTAAAACCAAAATCCCTAAATTTAAAAAATAAAAAAT
>JABASM010001500.1:0-14256 GCA_019776545.1 Brachystomella parvula | reverse complement strand
TACGGAAGCGTAAAAGGGACAACTGCATAATCACTTTCAAACTCTGCATTTCGCGATATGCAGGTTTTAAAATCGCGATATGCTGGTTTTAAAATCGCGATATGCAGGTTTTAAAATCGCGATATGCAGGTTTTAAAATCACGATATGCAGGTTTTAAAATCGCGATATGCAGGTTTTAAAATCGCGATATGCAGGATTAAGACATACACAGCACCGGGGGACTGCCTTGTGTATTCTTGATTCGAATTCCTCAGTTTCGATAACTAAATGTGCTTTCCCTATCATAATGAATATCAGAATGGATGCTATCAAAAACAAAAGAACAAAATCAAGTCGTATACTATGATTTATTATTGGATTTTATTTACAATTCTTATGAATAGTGCAGTTGCATCTCTCCTATCAGTTGGTAGGGACCAGTTGTTAACTCTACGCAATCTCATACAGAGATCCCTAATCTCAGGTTCAGAGGAAACAGGGGGAACTCTAGATTCTGCAAATAGTAAGGAGACTGCCTGCTCATTGATAGGCTTTAATCTGTTCGAGAAGTTATGGAGATGTGGCAGGTCAAACAGCTCATTCGGGATTCCTCCAGGGCAGCCACTAGTTGAAGTCCTGCGATCAGAAGCTCATTACAATTCTTTGGTCATGTGTAAGAAATGTTTGGAATGATAAAAATGTCCTGTTCTTTTTTTAAACTCTTACCCATTTCTTTAAACTTAAAAAACATCTTTTTTTACTTTTATTCTTTTTTTATTGTAATAAAACTGAATTAATACTAAAACTTTTATTTCTGAAATGGAATGGTCCAGGCACGTGTTAAAGCATTTTTTGAGTTTATCAGAAGGTCAAATTCATTGGGCCCGTTTTTAAGAAAAACAGGATGAGGTCAAGGTTGGTGGACTTGGTAACGGGAAATAAGGCTGTAAACAGGTTATGTCATAACTCGAATTTTTTAAAAAAAAAACAAGAAAAACAACCGTGACTCAAAAATTGGATCACCATTTTGTTTGGACTCAATTCGTTCAACTGATTTCTTTTGAAAAATCCGAAAATTGATACATTTTTCTCAAAAATTTTGAAGCATGCCTTACAACTTTTTTTAAGCAAATTTTTCTAATTTACAGTTTGGCTTGACCTTTAGAGGTTACCAAATGTCAATCCCTTGATCTCACTGATCCGGTCAAGCGATACGTCAATCAAAAGGACTATGTCTCCTGTTAAAAAAATATGATAAACTTGACCATTTTAACGTAAAAAATAGCCGCCAGGGGTCATACAATGTTGAGCATAAGGATTGGCGACCTCTGCCGCCCATGCTTTACATTAAAAAAGTCAAGGGTTAGTATATTTTAAAAATAAGGAAATCAAGATCATTCGATTGGGGTATCATTTGACCGGGCCGTGAGGTCGGGCTGACTGACCTTTGGTGACTTTTAAAGGTCAAACGAAAAAGTTTGTTTGAGAAAGTTGTCAGGTGGAGGTGCTGTCCATAAGCGTTTAGGAATATCTGTCGGGGGGTGATTCCTACAGCAAAATTGGCCGTCATCCTTGTCATTTAAATTTTTTATATTCGCATGGAAACCGAGGAAAACTTTAGGGGGAGAAAAAATTGAGAAAAAAATTTGTTGAAAAAAAAATAACCGAGTTATGACATAACCTGTTTAGCTTCACTTTCTTTCCCCGTCTACCAACCTTGGGATGAGGTTACTATGGCGTAAAATTACAATTTGTGTGACACGTTATTTTAAAAACTATATTGTTGGAATTCTGCATATCGCGATTTTAAAACCTGCATATCGCGAATTTAAAACCTGCATATCGCGATTTGAAAACCTGCATATCGCGATTTTAAAACCTGCATATCGCGATTTTAAAACCAGCATATCGCGATTTTAAAACCTGCATATCGCGAAATGCAGAGTTTGAAAGTGAGTATGCAGTTGTCCCTTTTACGCTTCCGTACCTCCCGCTGAGCTAAAGCACTAAAAAAGTGGTATACCAGTTTTAAAAAGTGGTATACCAGTTTTAAAAAGTGGTATACCAGTTTTAAAAAGTGGTCTACCAGTTTTAAAAAGTGGTATACCAGTTTTAAAAAGTGGTATACCAGTTTTAAAAAGTGGTATACCAGTTTTGAAAAGGAGTATGCCAGTTTTAAAAGTAGCATATACTACTTTCGTCTTTACGGCTCCGTACTTTCTGCTGCTGGGGACTCAAGACATGCGTCTGAAATACACAGGGCTAAAGTCCATGGAGTTCTCATGATAAAATGCTCAGAAAGCAGTTTTGAGTCTCTCAACTTTTCCAGACAAGAGAATTAGAGGTACAGTTAGGACTTTCCTCTCTTAGCCAGTAGTCATCAGAATCCAAGGTTCTTTAGAAGTAGAACAGGGAGTTTGTTTTCTGTTGAGGGTGGCTCTGGATTAGCGTAAGTAAAAAACTTAACGACACATGCCCAGGGTCAGAGAACAGTTCAATCCCCCAGATTTCTGATTGTCCACTACACTGGTTTTAACTTTGAAGTTCCGCTTACCACAACTAAAATACTCAGATTAGTGCAGGGTGGGGAGGAATAAAAACCAGCAGCATCTTTTTACAGTAAAATCGCCTTCTCGTTTTTTTTTTTTTTTTTTTTGAAGTCAACGTAAAACTTTTCAGTGTTTTATTTATCCTCTTCAAGGTCCGATTTTTGAAAAAAAAAGTAATTTCTTAAAGCCGTAGAGTACGGGAAGCAGCAAAATGCTTAGGAAATTTAAAAAAAGAAAGAAACTGTTTCCTCGCAATCTCAAGGGTTTTTAGTTTCTGCAAAGCGTAAAAATAAGCTTAAACCAACACGGTAGAACTGAAAATGGAAAAAATATGTTAGCGTTCCGGAAATTACTTTTTTTTAATTAGATGGATACGCGAATGGTTTCTGTTGCATCTTACGATTCTAGAAAAAAAATTTTGCTTTAATTTGTATTTTTGCTAGTTTTTTTTTTTTCAAAAGCCGTCGTCTCCTCAGTTTATCCCATTCTACGCTTTAGTTAAATTTAAAAATATTAGAAAATTAAATTTTTTGAAATCCCTGAAAAAAGGAGGAAGTTAACCTCCAAAAGCTAAGAATTTTCAAAAACGTCCCAAACCCCGTCTTCCAGCGTAAGTCCATGTACATAGTCATCTACTTAGAAAATATTTCTGTGCTAGTGATTCTTGAACGCTGTTTAGGTTTTGGAGGGAAAAATCAGCCCCTCTCTACCCTAGACTATTATGACTAACTTCTTTTGAAAAAAAAGTTTATTTATTTATTTTACAGCAAAGAAAGTCAATACTGATTTTTATTTTGCCACTTTTCAGAACTGCTTAGTATTTGGAACCTGGAAATGACCCCGTTCACAAATTTCCGGAACCGGAATGCCCTGTACTTTTCCGCAGTAGGTTACTAACATCGACCAGGATACAGTTCAAACCACAACCTCCAAAGCTCCTCAAGTGACAGTTTCTGGAAATGGACTATGGACTCAGGCTTTTGATAAACTGAAGAGAGTGATTTTGATTTATTTTCCAATGGATGGAAGAAAGTGAAGCTCCTCATCTGAATTTTATTTTTGTGATAGTGAAATGTGATTAGAAAAATAAATTTCTATTCCCGTATCGACTTAACTCAACGTTTACATGCTTGTGACACTTAAAAAAGTATGAGACTTGGGGTTCGAAGTGGAGTTTTTTACAGCTAATGAAATTCTTTTAAAGTGACCTCAAGTTCAGAATGAGTAGAACCCTATCAACCCCTAGCCATGGTTCTTGACTTTTTTGAAGAGAATTTTCTTAACAGCACTTCCTCTGATTCGGATGACTACCTTACGACGGAGCTGTACAGGATGTCTCCATCATCAGTATCATCCGAGCAGGATCCGGTATCTTATTTCACACAATGCTTTCCTAATTAAAATTCAGAATACAAAAAAAAGGCAATGGGAAATCTGAGTGGGGGTGTTTCCAATGTCAGGGATGAGTATGAGGATGTCTAAATACAGAGGAAGAGATTTTACTAGAATGCCCTACAGAACCTTCATAAATTATACAAGTTTAAAGTCACAGGCACAGAATTATGATGTAAAAATTAGATAAAGTGAATTCCCTTTAACAGGGTGCTTATCGTTGTCAGCCAGTACATTTTTCTCCATTTTCAACTTTCTTTATAGGGATCAAATGCGTTGCTAAATTCCGGAATATCGTTCTGCACCGGTCGGCTTTTGAGGCGGGATGCTCAGCAAAGATGCTTTTCCTAATATCACCCGATTTTATTTTTGAAATTTTGATTGAAATGAATGCTAAGCCGGATACGCCCGTGCAAGCAAGCCAAAAGTCAGAGCAAAAGTCAAATCAGAGCGTCGTTTTGTAAGCGATTTTGCTAGCATCCTAAGCGTAGCTAAAAAAACGAAAATAAATTGGAAGAACGTTTGGAACTCTGCAAAAATTTTCAGATTTTAAAACAATTTTAACAAAAACACTGACATAAAAAATTGTTTTAGCATTTTTTAACAACAAATTATTTTTTTGATATTTTGGAGATTTGGGCATCTTTTGACATTCTTACAACGTTTTTAAAAGAAAAGAATCTTGAAAAAATTCCTTCATTGAAATGTTCAATCAACTTGCGAGATCTGCTCTTTATGCTGCAGAAATTGATTCGTTTTATAAAAGACGAATTTGTTCTTCAGCTTTAAAAAATGTAGTCCAAAATACGAAAATCAAAATTTTCTCTCGGATTCCCCCCTTCATAAGCTCCTTTTATATTTTTTTAGAGCTTGTTAAAGTTTTAAAATAGGCTAAAACATTAATATAATTTCTAAGCTTCTAAATAATTAGTTTTTGATCTGCTGAATTTTTTTACGGTCCAACTCATTACAGAATTTTCAGCTTCTGAAAAAAATTATACATCAGATTGAACTACAGTTATCTTTAAGAGGATTTTTTTGAATTCCCGGTAGAATTAATTAATTAAATTCTCGTTGCAGGAACCAAGCCTAAACGTGGTTTACGCAGCGAGTGAGGCTTTTGTAGCCATTCTCGCAATGCTAGGAAACCTCCTGGTCGTGTTCGTGTTTTGTACGAACCGTGCTCTGCGGAGATATCGGAATTACTACATCATCGGTCTGGCAGTGGCAGACTTCCTTGTGGGATTTCTTGGAATACCGCTTGCCGTTCTAGCAAGCGTGGGTTTGCCACGTAACAACCTCTATGGCTGCCTATTCTCCGTTTCTGTTCTCATGGTCCTCTGCACGATCTCCATATTTTGCCTTGTGGCCGTTTCCATTGACCGCTACTGGGCGACCACGAATCCATTTGCATACTACAGAAACATGACAGCTTCCACATCAGTCGGTAAGTTTAAAAAATATGTTTTTAAATTTGGAAATCAAAAAAATGGAAATCAGATTATAATAAATTCAAGTTCGAAAAACCCCAAGGAAACAAAAAATATTTTCCGGGGTGAGGGGAGTGGCATTAAGAGCAACAGCTTAAACTGACATAAAATTTATTTTCATTTCAAAAGATTTGTGGCTTGCAGTTTTCATTTTGGGATTCGGGGAAAGGGATTTTAAGCTCATCAGCATTTTCAATGATGCGGATTTTGAATGGACTATAAATCTCAATGGGGTACTCGCAATTTCTAACCACAGAATGGCTCTCAAGGATTTTACTTGATCCTAGACCAAGAGAATATTACGATGACTGGGAGAACAGATGAGTTTTATTTGGAAAAGTAACATTTTCACTCAGCTTTCACTCTGCTATGAGTTGAAACAAAATAAGTTTTTTCCTGAAAGTGTACCAAATGCTTCCACATGGCACCCATCAAATCTTACCAGCACCATTCTACACCTTCAAACATAATATTTCCTATCTTTTGTTTACCAGTATGGAAATATTGCTCCCCTTAAGAGTTTGTTTTCATAAATGCGTCTGTCACCGTGGTTTTTAATATATTTTCTACGTTTCCTTTTTTTACTTTGGACGGTTTAGATGTGAAACCCAGATTTTTGCTTGCTAAGATTTTTTGATGGAATGAAGCTCGGAACCTAAAAAGGGAAGCGTATGACATGCGTACCGCCTTTAAATATTCTGAAACATGCAAAAGTTTTTCAATAGACTAGGGAGCTTTCAATTGCAGGCTTTTTTAAATTAGCCTAAGAATTTGGCTCAAGAGGCCATAGGGTTTTTTTTTTGTTAAAATGCATGTATTTTAACAAAAAACCTTATGGGTTCTTGAGCCAAATTCTTAGGCCGACTTAAAAAAGCCTTCAATCGAAAAGCCCCTATTATCAGACATTAATAGATTAAGTAGATTTGCACGGGCAAAATCTTCTGCAAGAGTGATTCATTTTTTCAACCTTACGGGGCCACCATCAAACGAATTACGCCCTTACGAAATCCCCCAAAATTTACCTTTGAATGGTCGTAAAAATTCGGAATGGAGATCTAGCAGACTAATAATGAGCTAAAAATTATTCCAGCAGGGTTCACAACCTTTCAAATGTTTTGGTTTTTTCAATGCCTTATGCATGTGATATACTTTCCTTGTTAGTTTATAACCGTCTGGTGCTGATATAAGGCCAAATTTTGGAATCCTTAGATTTGGACCTCCGAACGTTCCCTTGTTAGACAGACTTTTCGTTTTCAGGTCGTAGTCTGGTGTTTGAGTTGAAAAACTAAAAAAAAAAACAAAAAAAAAAGCAACTGAAATCCGAGGCGGCCTGTGTTAAGGTACATGTATTAAGGTTTTGCTTTATGTGAAAATAGACTTTTGGAATGTTACTGCATAGAGTCATTATTCAGCTTCTTAAAATAATAATCCGTAAATATTCTCCTTTTCCCCCTCTCATTAATTCTCATTGGAGGAGTTTACAAAGGAGAAAGTTAGAGTATTGACTTCTGGGGGAAAGCATAGCTTTGAAACGAACAGATTGCGTGACTCGAAGCTCACCTACCTTGAGCTCTGCTTATTTTATACCAAGCCTGTTTTTGTTTCTAGAAGAGTATATAAAGTTATAATTTATGATTTGGAATTAAGCAGGAAAACTAAGCATGAAAAAGAATGAGCGAAAATATTTCCAAAAACCATATTCTGAGAAAATTCTGATATCCTGCTGGAGAAAAGCAAAAAGAAAAGGTTGATTTTTTGAAAGTACTGTATATACGCGGATTTTCTTCTGGATTTTTTTTTTTATCTGGATAATTGGAAAAGATATGACGTTCAGTGCTGAATTAATCCCTCGTAGCGTTTATCTTCCTCTAGTTCCGCCCATGTTCTACCCAACAGAGCGTGCCTCATTAGAAGAAAAACATTTGCTGCATAGGAAAAAGACCTGTATGAGTTGGACACAAAAAGAAATGTGAAAATAATAGCAGTAAATGACAATAACGCTAGGAAATCGATCGAGCTTAGGGAAAGTGGAGGAGACAGGGTGATGTAGGCTAAATGAATAATTTGTTTTAGCACACAACGAAATAAGAAGTAATTGTATTTTTAGGTATTTATCCAGAAAATTTTTCGTTCTCTGAAACATGGAAATTTCCAGGGTCTGGAATAAGTACGAAAACTTTCTGAATTTCTCATGATTGCGAATAACAGTCGAAATTGGGACAGCTAAGAAACTGCTTAAGACTAGCCAAAAGTTTCTCAGCTAAAATTTGTATGAGTTGGACACAAAAAGAAATGTGAAAATAATAGCAGTAAATGACAATAACGCTAGGAAATCGATCGAGCTTAGGGAAAGTGGAGGAGACAGGGTGGTGTAGGCTAAATGAATAATTTGTTTTAGCACACAACGAAATAAGAAGTAATTGTATTATTAGGTATTTATCCAGAAAATTTTTCGTTTTCTCAAACATGGAAGGTTCCTGGGTCTGGAATAAGTATGAAAACTTTCTGAATTTCTCATGATTGCGAATAACAGTCGAAATTGGGACAGCTAAGAAACTGCTTAAGACTAGCCAAAAGTTTCTCAGCTAAAATTTTTTAACGAAACTCCAAATTAGAAAAGTCGTTAGTATCATCCAAGGATCCTATTTTTCAGGGCAGGATGAATCAAGAAGCCGAAAGTAGAAAATCAAAATTTTTTCCACAAGAATTTTTTCAATTTTTTCACTACTAACCTTTAGGACCTTTTTTTTCAAAGGAAAACCATGTAGTGTGGTGTCTCGTTTTTTAAACCTCGAAAAATTAAAAATAAAGAGGAGGTACTCTGCGATATGAGGCTGAAGATACCACGCCGTCGATTTCGTAATTATTTAGCGTATTTTTTAACTTCGTATTTGACAATGTGGAAGCGAACGGCTATATTTTACAAAAACAAATTGAGGCTGTCAACCTGCCTACCATTATTTCGTACTTAGAGACTGCGACGTTTTCCATTTAACTCTATGTGCACGACAAAATGACTTAAATAGCTTTTTCCAAAGAAAGTGCTGTGTAGTTTTTTCTGAAGCAGGGATGATGCTCTTGTACTGCTTAAGTGGGATTGAGTTCCCCTGTCATTCCGCAAGGTCGAGGATCCAGGGCTACGTCCTTGATTTTTTAGAATCACTTCGTAAATGCTTGAATTCTGTCTTTCACAGCTTCCGAAGGGCTAATCCGTTACATAATAGTTTTAAAAATACAATTTTATAAAAGTATTCTTAAAATTCTTTCCTTGACTGTGAATCACCTATACCTTATGCGAAGAGTCCATATTTGGGTTTCTTGATCTTGGGAATTGGCCTTGTTCTCAAAGCATGATTCCTAAATACATGGGCGGCAGAAGAGTCAAATTAGGCAACGTCAATTCAAGAAATCAATACGCCTCAGTTTGACTTAAAAAAAATGGAGTCAGTACTAAATCTTTGCACTAGTTGCTCCTGGATTTTTCCCCACCATCCCCAACATAGTCGCATAATCTTAAAAAGGGTAGGAACGGAATTTTTGAATTTTTTTTAACACTGTCAGAAATTTTTAACTAATTTTTTAAGAATAATGGAGCAGACAGAAAGAATTCTAAAAACATGAAGATTGATCCTAGGTTGTTGATTTTGACTAAACAAAATCTATCTGAAATTATTGGTTCATGATTTCCCTCTCAACTGCTGATACAATATTTCAGCTGCGGTAAAATAAATCCACAGCCTATTTTTATCTGTGTCTTTGTGATTTAAGCTTGTGCGGCCGTTTCTTGGATATATAAAGCACATTTTGAGTTAGAGTAGGGCCCCACTGGCCGATCCATCAGTTTGACGTACGACCACTACACAAAGTTTTCAAGGGTAAGAGAAAGAAGGATGAAGATGGAAAGTTTAGAGGAAAAAGGAGTGGAGAAAGTAGGCTATTTCTCTACCCAACTTGTCGGCTACTAATAAGAGCCCTAATATATTCCTCTCTTGAGAATATCTTCGTATTCCATGGGCCAACTCGTGTGGCATACACACAGGGCTTGGCTTCTGAAATTAGCAGATGTATCCTATCATCCCTCCTACTATTTTCTTCTGGGATCGTTACTTCGGATCATAAAATATTAATGAGGGCAGTTAAGTGCTTTTCACTCGCCTCCTCACTATTTTTTAGACTTACTTATGGCAGCTTATCCCTCAGCAACAAATTTCCGCTTGTATAGTCATCCCTATGGATTAGGGTAACATGACCATCAAAATAAAAGTCAGGGATTTCTTCCAAATCCACTCCGTCAAAATCCTCTCACACTTCCTGAAGGCTTGGAAAAAGAAAATTTAACATTTCGGTATTCCGTTCCTGACGCAGACTTCTTAATTTTGTTTTTCTACGGAAAATGACTCTTTTTAGTGAGTTCTTTATTTTAAACGAGGCGAATTTCCATTTATTTTTCGGCTTTATCTTTGGTTTTTTTTTTTTTTAAATTTGAAAACTGAAATACCTAAACATAAACATTTTTGATGACACAAAATATTCCGAATCTGGATCTGTCTTCTCAACCAACCCTCAGCCTTCACAATTTGAAGAGCGCCAGGCGTCTACATTGTTAGCTTGCCAAGCCAACCCACACCCGCAAAATATGAGCCACTCAATAGCAAATGACGAACAAAAAAATAAACCGTGCAAAACACGGGTGTACGTTATAGCGCGAGCGTACCGTGTATGTGTATAGGGATGAATTGGGTATATATGGGGGTGTACATATGCACATATGTACCATACGCACATACACACCATAAGCACAAATGCCCATAGACCCATATACACATATGGGCCAAAAATCAAATTTTTTTAAAACTTTACCGATCGCTATAAAACTTTAACTTGCAAAATCGGGGACCGTAAAGCACTCTCATACCAAATTTCAAGTCAATCCGACCATCCGTTGCTGAGAAAAGTGAGCGCGGAGGGTCGGACCGACGGCCGGACGGACGAACAGACTAACACAGGGAAACGCATGAATAGCTCGCGCTATTAAAAATGAATATAAAGTGAACAGTTTTAAAATCAAATCTGACATTTCGGACAACTTAAGAAAACGCGTAAGTTAAGGAAATTAAAAAAGATGGCTAAAGAAGTTAAAATACGTTTCTTATGGACGCGTGGAGAGCAGAAAACGAGTTTAAGCTCATTGTAATTGATGAAGACACTGGAATGATGAAGAGAAACGAAGGAAAGCCGTAAAAGTGATTTCTAATTTCCTTTTCAATTTTTTCAGGAATAATTTTATCGTGTTGGTTCGTGGGAGCCATTGTGGGGTTCCTTCCGCTCTTCGGCTGGTACAATGAAGAGGGATGGAAAGATACGAGCTACTGCTACTTTGTCAAGGTCATGGACTACAACTACATAGTCTTCATATATTTTGCTACGATTGTCTTTCCTGCACTTCTCATGGCCTGCTTCTATGGCTACATCTATCACATTGTTCTTATTAAGGTAAAATCCACTCAGAGATACTGAATGAGGGAGCGGTACAAGGTCACGAGCGATTTATTGATCGGGTTTAGGCTTGGTCTTATAAGGTCACCTTTCAAAACAAAATGTAATTCTTTCTGAACCCAATAGCGCAAAAAAATGCATCTTACTTCCATGCATGAAAAACCCATTGTCCCAGCTAAGTATACTTTTACCAAATTGTGAAACTGAATTCTAGAAAAAATTATGTGTTGCTTCAGATGGTGTGCTGAGCTGATTCATCCGAAACCCGACTAAAAAGTCGCTCATTACCCTTAACCGTTCCCTCTTTAGCATTTTAATTTTAGTACCAATTCCACTCGGAATTCTACTCTATTCGCAAATCACTTCAAAAAGTTTTAAAAAAAAATCAAAGATGCTGATCTTGATTTATTAAAATTGCAGATAAGGCAGAAAGGTACATTGGCACCGTCAGGTCGTCGCCGCTCAGAATCAGCCTCGAGGTCAGGGTCCCTCAGCTCCGACCTTCGTGACTCCACGCAAATGATGAGGGTTATGGTCTCTGAGAAACGACGTGAGGGGAAGGCAGCTAAGAAACTCAGCATAATCGTCCTATTTTTCATGATCTGTTGGATGCCTCTCTATACTATCAACTGTGTGCAAGTAAATTCAAGTTGAATGGATTCCATTCAATAAAATCTGATCACTTTCTGCTTGACAGGCATTTTGCTCTACTTGCACGGTCTCATCATCAACCCTCTACTTTACAATAATTCTATCCCATGCAAACTCAGCTATGAATCCTTTCTTGTAAGAAATTTATTTTTATACTCCACTTTTCTAATAATCTAAAATCTCAAATTAACGGGTGATTACTTAAAAACACTTAAACCTTAAATTGCCGTTCAAAAGCGCTTTAATTATTTTTTTTCACGAATTTAAAGGACACCGTACCATAATATTCAACCCTAAATTTTACGTCAAGCAAGGCTCGCCGTCCATCTGGCTTAAATGCCCAACGTTGTTTCTTGATTCAAGCCGAGACGGTCTGCAAATCCGCTTCCGATGACTTATGAAAATATTCTGCGGGAGCGAAAATTCGAGGCTGGGCACTCCCGAAGCTGGACGGAGAAATAAACCCAACCTAACGCAAAAATTAGGATACAGGGATGACACACTTATTTTGGCCAAACTTCGATCAGCCATTGCTCAACGAGGTATTGAGGAAATTCGATGAAATTCGGAAGGCTTGCTGAGAATGTTGTCCTAGTTTTTTACTTTTGACAGTTTTAGTTTTCGACTGAAATATCAGCGAAAAAGGCACTGGTTCTCCAAATCAGGTTCCACAGCTTTTCCAAAACTCCTGTTTCTCTCAAAGAGAGTTAGAGCTACTTTAGGGTTGATTTCTGCGCGTTTCAACATTTTTGCCTGAAACTTTGTTTAAGCGTTCCTGGCATTGCCCTAAATTGCTGAAAACCAAATTTGGTGCATTTTCGATGAAACACGGCAGTTCATTGGTCTCCAAAAGCAGAAAAGTCACGTGAAAGTTGGTGTTCTGAGTTGCCCTTCTGACCAATCCAAGTGGAAGCAACAAAATTCTCAGGTTTTTAACTTTGAAGTAACTTTAAAAACTTTTAAGGGAATAGTCACTCGAAACAGCGGCTACTTTGCTGCCGAGGCAAAAGCAAATTAATTTTTCAGAAAATCCTACTTGTGGTCAGAGGTGAATAAGATTATTTCAAGTTAAAAAAAATGTAATGAAACTTCACACAGTAGAGTAGTGGCATCTCACAAAGCTCATCCACAAACTCTGCGAGCAAAACTTTAAACAAAAGCGATTTATCGGGGAGATTCTTCAAAACCAAATGTCTGGAAAAGGGGGTGAAAACAGTTTTGAGTTCCAGCGTCGTTTTCACGGCTAGTTCAGCGAAAACTGTTTAAAGTATTTCGTCTACTCCTATTTGAATAAACCGTGCAAACATGGGAGTATGTAATAACGCGAGTGTACCGTGTACCGTTAAACATGTAACGATATTACTCATTTAAGAGTAATTTACTCATTTCTCACGTTTTCTGAAATTTTAATATAAAGACTGTCTACTAATTAATGCAACACTTATATTAATCCAGATTTCTCCGACAGGAATGAATACCGCGGCAGGGTTTTTTCACGAATTNCGTGTACCGTTAAACATGTAACGATATTACTCATTTAAGAGTAATTTACTCATTTCTCACGTTTTCTGAAATTTTAATATAAAGACTGTCTACTAATTAATGCAACACTTATATTAATCCAGATTTCTCCGACAGGAATGAATACCGCGGCAGGGTTTTTTCACGAATTGTTTACTAATGTTTTCTAGATTATTTAAAAAAAAATTTCATGTGAATTGGTTGACCCAGTGAAAAATGGCGGCCGGAAAGGTTAGGGGCGTTCAAAACCCGGAACTCCAGCATGAAAAAATGATCATGAATAGTTTTCAGTTTTTTTCTTTTTGAATCTCATACAGCCCTTGCCTTGTACAGTTAGCGAGTAAATTTTGAACTTAGAGAGGTCGGTCAAGGTACAACGCAAACCCTTGTATCCTATGCCATGGTGAATGTGACGAAAGTGGTCAAGTTTCTTTCCATTATCTTTCCCCAAGTCTTTGAAAGTATTCCTCCATATTTTGGTAAAATCCGGCTCTCTTGTCGACGAAACTGGTCGAGCTGAATTGGCTGTTGTGTAAGCTGATAAAAATTATTCAATTCCTCTTGCCTTTCGGGCGTTGGGAGGGTACTTGGTGTGAGGGGAAAAGAGAAAGGAAAGGAACAAATGGACAACGCTTATCACTGTCTCCATGGCATAGGATACAAGGGTTTGCGTTGTACCCTGACCGACCTCTCTAACTGCAAAATGTACTAGCTAACTGTACAAGGCAAGGACTGTATGAGATTCAAAAAGAAACAAACTGAAAAAAAATTATAACTATTCATGATCATTTTTTCATGCTGGAATTCCGGGTTTTGAACGCCTCTAACCTTTCCGGCCGCCATTTTTCACTGGGTCAACCAATTCACATGAAATATTTTTTTAAATAATCTAGAAAACATTAGTAAACAATACGTGAAAAAATCCTGCCACGGAATTCATTCCTGTCGGAGAAATCCGGATTAATAGAAGTGTTGCATTAATTAGTAGACAGTTTTTATTTCTGACGTTTTTTGTAATTTTTATGTATTTCTGACGTTGATCGTAATTTTTACGTATTTCTGACGTTTTTTGTAATTTTTATGTATTTCTGACGTTTTTCGTAATTTTTATGTATTTCTGACGTTTTTCGTAATTTTTATGTATTTCTGACGTGTTACATAATTTTTATGTATTTCT
>JABASM010001499.1:0-14257 GCA_019776545.1 Brachystomella parvula | reverse complement strand
TCGGGGTGAGCGCTCAAGTGAGCGGACTCCTTATGCAGGGTCGAGGGGAGGAGGAGGAATGGGTCACCTTATTCAATTTAGCATTCAGTGAGGATGCCTACAAATGGAGCTTTCTCCACGACGTCTATGGGAATAAAATGGCAAGTTTCTCATTATTTTATCTCTTCTGTAAAGGAGATAGGCAGATCTCTCCAGAAAATTAGTAAACAGATCACATGCAGGACTTCCTTATTTTTTCTTGACTTTATATGGCTCTTCTGGGGTTTCCTTAATTTACATCTAATCTCATTTCTCCTGCATCTTTCTTCCTTATCTTCTTCTACCAGATGTTTCGGGGAAATACTGATTCACATCACATCCGGACGCTGTGGCTTGAGACACCCGTCACTGCCAGATTCGTACGTGTTCACGTTTTGGAGTGGCAGAGACACCCGAGCCTCCGACTTGAGGTCCTCGGTTGCCAAGGTTCGTTGTCGAATAATTTCTTACTTATATTTTGAGAAAATAATAATTTAAATAATAGTTTTGATATCTTTTGGAGTCTCGTACTCAACATTTCAAAAATGAAGTGATATTTTTAACCTCGACTCGAACTTTGAATAATGGTACAGTCTCAAAATAAATACTTAAAAAACAAAAGAATTTCAATGCTTCGAATTCGGAGATGCAAGAACGCGAATTCCATTTAAGCTTCGATTTCTTTCAACTGAATGAGGAAATTGAATTTTGGAGGAAGCTATATCTTTTTAAAACTTCAAATTCAAGCTTCTCGAATGCGATAGTAGGAATTTCGAACGCTTGGACGTAAGACTTGTAAAGACTTGTGCATGGATATCATCATTAACACGAAAATTCGAGATTCCAGCTTGCAAGCATACTGTTGGAAGTGATATGATTCAATTTTTTATTTTCCTGAAAATTTTCAGAGATAATTTTAACTCTAAAATCAAAATGACTTTCTCTTCGCAGGAGAATTTCTAGCTGGGGTTTTTACATTATTCAGGCGGGCCACCCTGAGTTTAACAGGAGGCGGACTTAAGTCCCTACTGTTTTTCTTCCGAGAAGTCAATTTTGTCAGTTTAATCTGAGGATGAAAGTAGAGCCTTTGATCCTCTTTACTCCCCTGTGATGTGGCTTCGGTTCTGGCAATTCTGGTTTCTCCGTTGCTCTGTTTTTATTTCTTACTTATATGGGAGAAGGGAGAGCCAGCTTTCACTTTCTCCAGAAGAAAGTTGCATGAGGAAAAAAGCTTATGGACCGGAGCAGAAGGACAGATCAGAAATTAGGAGTAATTTGATTTGATGAAAGTAGAACTGGACTGGACATAGTTTTCCAAGTGATTTAGTTCGCCATTGCTTACCTTTCCTTGAAATGGAACATTTCCTGACTCTCCGGGGCTATTTTTTCAGTTGATAAATCCTTGATTTGGTCTTCTTTTTAGAGTGCGCTTCCATTATAAGTGGACCTGGGATTGGTTCTGGACTTACTGCCTCCAGCTATGGCGGAAGAGAGCGGAAGAGTTCATGTCAACCGGAAGATGCACATATTGACAGCAACAGGGCATGGTGCTCGAAGCACAATAATGGTAAGTCTGCAAAACTAGTTTCTAAATGGTGAATGACGAAACGTTTTATACAATACAGGAAAATTAGCGTTAAGGAAATACCCTGGACTTCGATTTATGTACGACTGGCATCTCTGTGAATTTTTTTCCTTCCCTTTTCGTTTTTTTCCTATTTCCGGGAATCCGTATAGTGGTTGATATACAATACATAAAATCTAGCATTTTCAAGGTTGGGGGCATCGCCAAAAAAAAATTGATTTATTTTTTTTTTTATGTTTTTTTTTAAACTCAAGGAATAGATATTTCCTATCACAATCTTCGGAATCTGGTTAATGTAACATTCATCAGCCGATTGAAGGTGTATTGCAGCCACACCTGAGTAGGAGATTTTCTAATCGACGAAACTGACGTGTACTATACTGAATTATTAGGTTGGTGAGAAAATCAGTTTTTGAGCGGTTTCTGAAAAATGCCAATTTTTGCATTTTAACAAGTGTTTCAGTAGAGGCACAACTTTCGGACGAAGCCTAAGCGCGGACCCCTTATGATAATTTAACGTTTATACAACCTAAAATATTCGCCGACGAGCTCAATCACCCTTCAGCTGTGAATTTTTAAAATACGAAAATACGGCATCCACAGATCTGAACCACATCAAACCATTTTCAGCATCTAATCAAAAAGGCGAATATTTTAGGCTGCTCAAACGTTAAATTGTCTTAAGGGGACCGCACCATTTTCTTTGCCTGAAAGTTGTCCCTCGACTTTTGAAACACCCTTTGAATCTCATAAGGATCTATTGGAATGGCTAAAAAAAAATTAGAGCATCCATAATCCCCAAAAAATCGAAAAATGCTCGGGCGACGGGGTGGATATCGTAGATTTCTGGAGGAAGCACGTCGAAACTTTTCTCTGTAGTAAGAGGCTCTGAAACTAAGGCTTCTTTTCTTGTTTCTAGGTGAACAGTGGCTCCAGTTGGAGCTAGGACCGCCAACGACTGTCACTGGAATAGTTACGCGTGGAAGAGGTGACACTGGGCGACGACAGTGGGTAACCTCGTATATGGTCTCATACAGCAATGACTCCACTCTTTGGTACTTCTACAAGGAGACCAATCATCTCAATGCAAAAGTAAGTTCAAGGCCAGCGGATCAAACCCAGGGATTCGCCCTGAAGAAAAATCGGCTTTGGATTTAAAGCAAGAAATATTTTCTCTCTTCATGTTCCATTTTAATTTAAAAAGATTTTCGGTGGGAACATGGATAAGGCTACGGAACGGCGTCACTACTTCAATTCCCCTTTCGTGGCTCGCTACGTCCGTCTCCACCCAACAAGCTGGCAGAATTCAATATCCATGAGAGCAGGTCTCCTCGGTTGCCCCACGCCACTCTGCCCTCCCAGCTTCTTCCGCTTTAATCCCCTGACTCCATGTAGTAAGAGACTTTTACATTTCCGTCAAATCTCTCCAGGAAATCCACCACCGGAACTCATGCATAACATTCCTTTCTTTTCTTTTGTATTTTCATTTCAAACTCTCTAAATCCACTCCGCTGAACTCAAGTTGAAAACTTGGCCTGGAAAAAAGAGGTTTGGTCAAATGACAAGAAACATTTTTGGAAGGACTGGAAATATGGGCACGTCTCCTTGGCTGTGGATGGGATTGAGAGCGCCCTCCTCCCCGACTGTGCTGTCCTTGACAATTACTACACAGAATCCCCCATTTGGATGGTGGATTTAGGGAGGCGGAAGGAATTAACTGGGGTCGTCATTCTCACTTGGCAGGGTGAGGGTCAAGGTAAAGAAAAGTTTAAAAATTTTCATCGACGAAGGCGGTGGTAAATCATTTTACACTGGGGTGGGGAGGCTGCGAATGTGTCGGCATGTTCTTAAAATAAATTGATGATACCAAAACTCTTTGAAAATTCATGATTTCTTCGAAAACTCAAGGAAAATTCAGAAGCTTAATCATTACAGGTTGAGAACTTGAAGGAAATTTTCTTAGGCAAGGAGATTCCGTGTAAAAGAATGAAATTTTTTTACTTAGCTGAATGTAAGTACCGAAGATTAATGGTCCTTAAACTCTCGCGTTGTTAAAGTAATTTCTCATTTAAAATCGCATTTTTCAATGGGAAAACTAAAACAAAAAAGAAAATCCGGAATTCAATATTTGAATTTACGATTTCTTTAAAACCCCAAACTAAAATTCTTTGCAAATTCAGTTGAAGCTTGAAGATTAAAAATTTCAAATTGCATAACTTAAAACTACGATACAAAGGATATCTTTGAATCCGAAGATTCAAAATCGAATGCAAAAGTCGAGATCCTATACAAAAAATTAAAAAACAAAAAAAAAGTTTGTACAAATTTTTGATTTCACTTCACTTTCACTCAGCACAGAACTGAGAAAAATATTAAAAAATTCAAAGTCGAATTTACAGGGCATCAACAAGTTCGGGTCAAAATAAAATTCAAAGAAAATTCATAAACCCAGATTTGAACATGCAAATTCTTTTAAAACCAAAAAAGTTCCAAAACGTTTCAAAGACTCGAACAAGACAGTCTTGATGTTCAAGTCGGGGAATCCAGATATTCATTAATGAAAGAACCTGACATTCAAGACAAAATTCAAGCATACGTAGTTTTTTAATTTTTTTTTTACACCAGAGAATTTGAACTTTAAAATTCTATTTTTTCTAGACAAAGCGACCAGTTACAGGGACTATACCCTCAACATTGACCGTCTTACCGTGTACGTGAGCAACAAACCGAGACTGGACGCTAATGAGCTCGGAGCTGAGCCAAAGTGTGGATTCATTTCACGCGGAAGCAATGCACTTTTCCACCCCAAGCTTCACTTCGAATGTGCTGGAGGGGAATTAACCGGACGCTATGTCTACGTCCAGGCAACCCCAGTTGCAAACCGCTTCGACCGAATTTTCAGCTTCGTTCTCTGCGAGGTCATCGTCTACAAAATTTAGAACATGAAAATACTACCGCTAGAAGTGAAATCTGAATTTAATAAATGCTTCCATAGAATTTCTCAAGACAGTCAAAGAAATAAATCATGAAATTTAAGAACAGGTAAATAACAGGTGGAGAATTGAAGAATTAAACACAGTTTTTGACAGCGCATGATTTTTCCCCTACACAAATCTCACAAGCTGAGAGCTTAGGAGCCTCATAGAACTCTCTCGCTCTCAGGGTCGTGTCATAGTAGTCGTAGACTTGGACGTAAGCCTTGGCTGGGTCGGCTACCTTGAAGACACGATTAGCCAGGAGAGAAACGCAAGTGTTGCTAGAATTGAGGGAATCGAAGTAAATGTTGACTTGGGAGTCTCCTTCCTCCAGGTCGTAGCGCTTCATCCCGTCAACACTTGTTTTCAGAGAGTCGAGCACATCCGAGTCAAAAGTGTAGCCCGAGGGAAGGTTGACTTCCAGGACGACCATATTTGACGATTTTTCCTTCTCATGGGTGTAGGCAGTGCAGATTCCAAGCTTCAGTGTTGAACCCTCTTCTTCTTTCTGTAGAATCAAAAATCAAAATAAATAAATCCGGAAATCAAAAAAAAAATTAAGTTTTCATAAAATTGAATCACTTCGTCTTTTACAAAAAAATGCTTACTTTGACTTCGAGGCTGAAAGCCGGTGTCTCTACTTTGTCTTCCACGTAGTAGCTGGTAGTGAACTGAGCCAAGGCAGAGCCCTTTCCTTCAGCCTCCAGTCCAACTGACCTAACGGTGCTTGGAAGCGTCGCTTCTTGAAGTACGATTTGATTCTCTCGATTTACTTGAAATTCATTGGTCCCATTCCCACCATTGTAGTCAATTTTGATTTTTAAATCCGGTGACCCAGCTGTTGTAGCCATCGCGAATTTCCCAAGTGCCGTGAGTCCAACAACCGTGTCTTGCGTAGAAATAAATCCACCATCTTCACTCCTCTGCTGAATGAGCCATTTTCCAACGGTGAGGGCATTGTCCAGATCTCCTTTAGCCAAGTAGTAGAGAAGGGCGTAGGAGGTCATTTCCACTGAGACAGGTTTAATCCTCGGCACCCAAGGATGGTGGATCGTGTCATTGACTGGGAGTTCAACTTTCTTTGGCTCCCAATATTTGAGCCCAGAGTCTTGTTTGGCAAGTTTCTCCAAAACCTGTTCGAAGGTTGGGAGTTTAGGATGACGGGCTGCCTGGAGAGTGTAAGTGACAAGAGTTGTGGCGTAAGGGTCATTGAAATCCTTGGGCAGGGGTCGAGAGACGAATTCAAGGCCTTTCTCCTTAACAGTTGTGGCATTTGCTAATGACTCCTTGCTGTCCAAAATGGAGGTGCTCTCGACGAGGGCGAGTGTGACGTAGGCAGAGAGTGAGAGGCTCTCCACGACTCCTCCCTTCAGCTCATTCTGGAGTACACGCCCGTGTTCTACAAAGCTTCCGTCTGACTGTTGCTTGGAAGCCAGGAATTTAATGGCATCAACAATTACCTCGTCATCGATAGTGATGTATGGTCGTGCTGCAACGAAGCTCCGGACGACAAAGGCGGTGAGCCATGTAGACCCATGGGCATCATATTTACCAAATGCAGAGAACGACCCGTCGTAATGACGATATGTCAATTGCCTCTGATAACCTGATTCCAGGAATCGGACAGCTCGATTCTTGATTTGTGGTGTTAGGGTACCAGCAGCCTCTAGGTATTGCAGAATAACTACGTCTGGAACGAAGTAGACGAGATTCTGCTCTCCACATCCTGTTGGCATTTTGAGTAATTTGTCAAGATTTGAAATTGTTGTTCCTAGGAGATCGGAAATTACGGAGAACTTGACAGTGTCAGCTCCCTGGACACGATTTTCTGGGAGCTCGACGGAGAGCGTCTCTTTTTGAAGCTGGGCCTTTCTCAAGTCAACGAGGAGTGCACGGTTGAGTGTCTGTTTCTGACCTGGGGGTTTCACAATCAGTGGTTTCGAGATCCCATCTCCAGCTTGGACGTTTTTAACGTTCTTTGTAACGCCCTTGATGTCCAGGCTCTGGATTCCGAACTTGACTGGCTTCACAACAAAAGTTACTGACTGAACTTGATTGGGTCCGACCTGAAGAGATTTTGTGGAACTCGGAGCAGATTTGTTGGGCTCTTCCTGGAACTCCAATCCATTTCCTGTGTTTGTAACCGTAACCTCTGCAGTGATCTCAGTATCCATGTAGTTGTGGACGAGGACTTGGAGTCCAAAGATTTCTCCTTTGACGACAGAGTAGGGAATGTTGAGGCTGAGGAAGAATGGACGGTAAGTTCTAAGGATCTTTGGAGACGTGGCGACGCCAATTCCTGTAGAGGGACTCAGAGCATAGCCACTAATGTACCACGACGTGATTGTATCTGGAAGTACTTTTTCCAGTGTTGAGACTGTCTCGTTCGCCTGAACTTCTTGCCATAACCATGTTTCAGGGAATTCTTTACGGATTCGGATCGGGGCTGAAGATGAAGACTGTCCTCCACTGTTGCTGACAGTGGCAGCAAGCTTTACATTTTGACCTGCTGGACTGGCGAATGCAACTGACTCATATTGTGGAGGGCCTGGTCTACCTGGAGCACCCACCCGATTGAACGAGCCGCCAATTGGAATTGGTGGGTAGTAGTGAACTGGTTTGATGAGCTCAGCATTGGTGAGAACGATGATGCCTGCTTCCTCAAAAGCTTGAAAACTGGGTGACCCACCATAGTTCCGGTTATAGTCGACCTGCTGTTGATACGCTTTGATTTCATCCTGAATTGTCTTGATTGTAATGTCCTTGTCTTCTTTGAGGAGGAGGACGCTCTGGTCAACCCCACGAAGAGCGATGAGTGAGTCCCTTTCTGTCTCCAGTGAAATCTTGACCTTCTCTCCAGGCTCTCCGACTTCCTTATCCAGGGAAATGGTCAAATTATTCTCAAAAACAGAGCTGAGAGTAAACTTTACTGATTCAGCAATGAGTTCTCTGGATTCCGGTATGATAGTGTAAACGACGAGTTTGGCTTCTGGAGCAGCTTCCCTGGGGACACGGACCCGAAAACTGGATTCCTTTTGTGGAGGCGAAACAACAATTTTCCCAGTGTCCAGGATTTTTCCCCTGCCAAAAAGTAGGTAATTCAATGACTCGAATTCTCGGTTCATAACAACCTTGGCGTCGAGTTTAAATCCAACTTCTGGAGGTGCTGAACCCAGTCTCAAGTCCATGTAGACCTTTGATGGGGTTGTGAGCTTTGATGGTGGGTAGGCATTGTACGTGTAGTCCTTGTAAGTGACCTTGAGACTGTTGGATGACACCAGCTCATTTGTAGGGGTCATGAAAGTGACGTTGACGATTCCGTTTGAAGGAATGGAGAAGTAGTCAATCCCGTTCTCAGCCTTGCACTCAAACCCGTGCTCAATTTTCAGTGCTTTCTCGTCTGAATCAGAAATTGGGATATCGTCTTGCGTTGTAACCTTGAACTTGAGTTCCAATGGGAATCCAGGCTTGTAATTCCTTGGGGTTTCGATCATCTCAATTTTGTAGGGGTACTCGTGGACCTTAATTATTTTCGTTCCATTCTGTTGCTTACCGGTGATGGTATCAGTCACCGTGGCTAGGATTTGGAATTCCTTGGAGTATGTTAGCGGCTGCTGGTCGAGCTCCTTGGCAATGTCAAATTCGACGAAATGTGAGCCTGAGATTTCGCTTGATTTCAAAACGACTTTGGCCGGCTGACCCCAACTGTAGCGTGAATATTCTTGGAGCCTGACTTCAACTTTTCCAGAAATTGGTTTGCCGTAGGTGTAGGATGCCTTAACCTCAGCGGTGAATTTGGAAGAGTTGTAAGTGACGAAAGTCGGGGTCTTAACTTCGACCTTGAACTTGGGAAGAACATACTGATCCACTGAGAAAGTGTGCTGGGCGGTCTGATCCTGCGCAACGACTTTGATTTTCCATTCTCCAAGATTTGGTTCAGCGGAGAGCTGGATATTGCCTGAGTAGAGTCCGTTGTTGACCTCCTGGTTAGGGAAGAATTTGATGATGTTCCTCTGTGGGTCGAAAATGGTGATATTGACAATTTGGTTACTCAGCGGTCGGAGTCTTGTGCATATCATGACCACACGGTAGTTGACCATTTCTCCAGGCTTGTAAATAACCTTATCAGTCTGGAGGAGGAGAGAGAGATGCTTCGTGTTTTTGTACACCATGGAAGAAACCTCAACCTCGTCATCCCCGGATGACCCAACGGGGGCGGCACGGAGCGTCAAATTGTAGGAATGGGACGGGAGTTCCTTGGTCACAATTTCCAAGTCCTGCGACTGACCCGGCTGGAGCGTTACCTCGGGAGATGAGTAAAATAGAGCCTTGCTGTAGTCAGTTTCAGAGGAATTGATGCTGACACCAAAGACGTGAGCTTTCTTTGCATTTTTCTCCAGCGTAACGTGTACGACATACTTGGAATTTTCTCTAATGATTTTAGAGGATGTGGCAGTGAAGACGCCGGATGATGGGGCTGGGGTCACTGGAGTATCAGCAAAGACGCAAAGCCCAGCAGCTCCTACCAACGCCAACAGACCAAAAAGGTTGAGATTCATTGCAACGCTTCAAGGATGGACGTTTCCACCACCAGGGTCAAGAAGGCACTGTCTTAGATTAGAGATGGGGCATGGGCTTTTGAAGACAATGAAAAAATGGTTGGGTGTGGGATGAACGCGAGATTTCATGGCTATAGACCTTGCTTTTTTGGATAATAAAGTAATTTCATGTTCGTGGTTATTCGAGGAATCGTGACAGGTCACGTCATTCTAATCTCAAATCTTCAATTTTATAGCTCTTCTTAGGAAAGGTTGTTCCATACCACTGCATTTGTCCTTGGATGTCATTCCTTTCCAGATAGTCTGATCCCTCGAGGAAAACAAAAAAACCTGTTTCTGCGTCCAGAGATTTACGATTATTCTTGAAACGTCCTTTCCCTGACTTTCATCAGCTTCAATTAGCATTGCGATTCTTAATTCGAAAATACAAAGCAGTTGAGTTACCTGTTACCAACCGAATTTATGGAATTCCTGTTTAAATCTCATGCCTTGAATCTTTTGATTACTACTGATTAATATAATTTTCTTAACAGAGAAGACTTCAGCCAAAGGACCTCGGCGGCACAATATCATAATGAAACTTGCCCCATACAAGGTTAAATAAATCTTGCGGCCTTAACTCAGCTTCCAGCGTAGAATCCATTGGCGAAGGTAATTTTTCCAAATTCGATTTGTTCCAAGCTCAGGAAGTCACTAAAGGTCAACCCCTTGACCTCACGGATCTGGACAAGCAATACGTCAATCAAAAAGCTCTCGACTCCTAGATTCCAAAAATTTGCTACGCATGACTCTTTTGCACAAGGCCGCCAGGGGTCGCCAAACTTTATACTGAACGTTAAGTGGCCTCTAGCGGCCGTCTTGTAGCTCAAAAAGGTCGAGTGGAGTATATTTTTGGAATCTGGGAGCCAAGAGCTTTCGTTTGACATATCGCTTGCCCAGGCCCGTGAGGTCAAGGAGATGACCTTTAGTGACCTCCTGAGGTCAAACTAATTCAGATGTGGAAAAATGACTTTCAAAACTACATAAGAAGGCAACTTTCATAATGTTATTCTGCTTAGATCCATTCTTCTTCTTTCGAAATGAGCAAATACGGCCAGCACTCACAAAATTTCACGGGAAGCTAGCCGTGGGTCTCAAAATTTGGAGCTGATCGGTGGGGTCATAAGGGTAAATGACCTTGCCTTCCCATCATTTCGAAAAAATATTTTCTTGGATTCAAACTTAGGTTTTAAAGTTGATAGCGATAAGGATGCACTGACGCTACTTTTGCATTCTGTGCTTCTCACCTCACGTGGTTTTAACAATAACAGCTGATCCCGCAGGTTGTCAACAATAACATTCAGCTCAGAAGTTACACCAAAATGTCGTGCATTGTTGCAGCGGTGGTATCTTCGGTAAGAAATATTTTAGAACGAAGCGGCTTCATAGCTCATTTTCTAGCATTTTCTAGAACCCAGTTTCTAACCTCCATTTTTAACTTTTCGTTTTTTTTTCAGCGGTCGGCCATGTACCGGGTACCTTCCGTAGCCGTATCCCGCTCCTACGCTGCAGCAAGTAATATTCTTCATGCCAAGAAAGGCGGAAGTGCTGGATCAGGTGCTTCATCCACTGGAAAGGCAGCAGACCCGAAAAAACTTGAGCCACCACCCTTCGTCTTCAAGAAAGTGGATAAGGGTATGCTACACCAGTTTTTAGTACAATTCTCTAGCGTTGGAAGTATATAAGAATGTTATTTGACACAGATGTAGGACCTGGTGCTGGTAAAGGCAAGGACTATAAAAACCCGGAATACTTCTCGTACCACGAAATGAGCTACGCTGATATGGATATCGTAATGTCAAAGCTTCGTTGCCCCCAACCCTCAAATGGAAAACAGAAAACTGGCATGTAGTCCGAATAGTTTTACAGTATAATACGACAGCCAGAATGCTACAACTCATTTAGTAAGTAGTATTTACCTCAAATTAATAAATAGTCCGATAAAAACGTTACTACAGCTTGACAATTTATTCAGAAACTGAGTTTAATTTAGAACTTTTTTTCATCTGTAAATTATTGAGCCCGAACACAACTTGCTCAGTTGCATCAAACTGGGAACGCCATAAATTGGAAACTGTACTGCTAGGCATATTTTAGATAAGAAGTGGAATGATAGAGGTCCGCCCTTTCGGGTAGTTTGGAAATTCTTTCTTGTAGTTGCGGTGCTTTCCCAATGCCCATATTGTCATCTGGGCTAACCCAGCCACAGTAAACATCAATGCTAAAGAAATGGGAAATCAAACTGGTCAAAAACTTCTGCGAAAGGAATGTTAATTGGTAGTCACCTGGTAAGCACTGTGTCATGATGGAGAAGGCGGTCCATGCGTAGACTTCATACGTGTAGTTAGGACAGGAGACATAGTTGAAAAGGACTGTCAATGGATTTTTGTTCGGCATTGGAATTTTTCGGACCTTGGATCCAGGCGGTCTTAAATCCCGTAGGAGCATGTGAATGCTCAAGTTTCCAAGCTCAAAAAGCTAAAACAGGGTAATGGCATGCATAAGTGTATTTAAGAGGTATGGGACTAGTTCGCTTGAACTTACAAAGAATAATGCAGCGCTGACGTAAACTTGAGAACAGCAAGGCGCCGTGTAGAGTGGGTGATTCACGTGGTAGGCGATATATCCTGAAAAAAAATATAACAGTGAAAGCCGGATCTTGCCGGCTAGTTAGTTCATTCTGATTTGCTGCATTACCTGCAAATCCCCAGTAGTAGCCACAATTCTTGAAAAGGTTCATCAGGGGCATCGTGGCATGAGAGAAGCGATGGACAAAAAGTGTTTCCAAAATACGCTTGGTGTAGTGTACGGCCCAGCAGAATGCAGCAAGGCTAGAATTAAACATTGTATATCATTAAAATCTCCCATCTAATGTTTCCAAGCGAAGCTTACTGAGTCACTGAAGAATAAGGCTTTGCAGCAGCGTCTGAACCGTATAAGAGCCATGGCCTAGTGTAAACCCAAAGGTACACGAAGAGTGGCCCAGCGTACTCGGCCAGAAAAACAGTTGACCATCCCATCTGCGGCCCAAGGTCCTTCAAGTGCAGCTTCTCTCCACTTTTGAATCCAGTAGAAGCCAAAGTATCTTCATCCTAATGAAATCGAAGCTGTTTATGATGTGTATAAACTCGAAGTCAAATGCTTTCGGTAGACTTACCTTCAGGGCTTTTCCTTTCGGTTCGAGTCGAAGCATCTGACGTCCAGGATACGGACCTTTGTTTGAAGCATGGATCTTGGCCTTAACATCCTGAACAAGAGTATTGGATGGCAACTGGAAAAGCAAATCCTCACACTGTACTATCAATACTATTTATCTGGCATAAGAACAGAGACCCTTGTACCGTAACACTATGGATGATTTACTTACCGAATCCAACTTCAAGATCGGTTTCCCACTGCTGCTCACGATTTGAATCTAAAAAATAAATGGAATAATAAGCTCAGCCCATTTGAGTTAAAGGATCCATCCTAAAAGTTTCAAGTAATCGGGATGATCTGGAATTTCGATTTCTTCAAAAAAAATAAAGAAACATACTTCACGTTACAAAAAAGTCTGCTATCGAAAACTTGTAGTCTTTTACCGGAAAATGTGTTACCGGAGACATGTATCCCGATTACCAGAAACTTGTAGAGTCGACAGCTCCATGTATGTATGAGGTTAATTTTTAGTACCTCCATCCTAAAGTCTTGCTAACAGATGACAGAATCAGCGGGCTTAGGTCTTCAACTTGGCACGATTTAGCTGAAATGAGAAAAAAGGTATAGTTAAATTGGACTGATAAAGGAGTAAGATAAGAGTAAGAGGCCGGAAAAACCGGACTGATTGCATTTAAACGGATCCCATGAATTAAATGTTGCTTCAGGCAGAACATGAACTTTCTTTGAGAGGGCAAAAGATAAAGTAAAAAAAAATACTGGCGAAATCACCTACTCATGACTTACTGCCGTACCATCCGATGACCCTGGAAGCAGAAGGTCAAAATCAGCGCTTGGATTCAACTGTTTGGGGACGCAGCAACTTAATGTTAAAATTTTTTCTCGGAATTTCGCAAAAATGACTTGATGCACGAGTTGCAGGGAATCAAAAATACTGATCAGCTTTGTCAACTACAATTTTTTGACATAGGTGATGTACGAGTCATAAAGTGACCTCGAACTGCTTTTTCACCGAATTTCACGAATGAAACGACCTAATTCAAGACGTGGCTGTATTTAGGCAGGGTCAACAATCACCCACCCAGCTCCCGCATACCACATCCTGGATTGTTCTCCAGCGTTCTTAAAACCTAACAATTAATTTAATTAGCCAACTACCTAAAAGCTCACCAGCTCTCCGTGGGACCAAGGTAGTTACTACTACGACCGAGAAACAGACACCAGCATCGGAGATCAGAAATTGTCTGTCAGCTGCTGAATTCTGACTGAAAGCAGGTGAAGCTGAAAAGGCAAAAGTGAAGCCGATATTTTCATAAAAATGAGTTTTCAGGTTTATGGTCTGTAAAATTCAGCAAAATAGCTAAGAATTAATTGGGGATGAAAAAATCTAGCTTAAGCAAGGGTATTCCTACCAAAAGCAATTAATTAATTAATTTAGGAGCTACTTATTGTCATAAAAATAAACTTTTTTCTTTTAGGATTTTTTTTTACTTTCACAACGGAGGGAAATACAAGTGACAGACGCGGGCATTCTTATTTTTGTTTTGGGGACAACGCACGCACGCCCACGCGAGGACGACTTTTATAACAGTAAAAAGTTTATTGTTGAAGATTCAATTTTGAAGTTAAGTTGTTCGATTTGTTAGTATCCGCTGTTGTTAATTTAGCTGTACCGTATGATTGATTAAGGTCGCGATAGCGGCCACCCACTCAAACCCGTGTCGCCCGTTCTTTCCCCTTTCTTTTGTATAGTGGCCGCTGCAAGTACCTTCTTCCCATCCAACGAACCTAGCAAAATAACAATTCAGCAGTCTCTGTCTCTGCTTCCCTTCTTCACTGTTTTCCTTGTCTTGTGGACTTTGCGATGGAGATGGATGGATTCAGTGTTTGCACCGAACGGTTCGGCGAACGTGTTCGGGAACAGG
>JABASM010001498.1:0-14267 GCA_019776545.1 Brachystomella parvula | reverse complement strand
ATTAACTAGCACTTTAACTTCAAAGAAGTGGCAGGTCGCGAATTTGCCGGAAATTGAATATAATTGAAATTTTACCGTAATTTCTCGAATGCAAGGCGCCAAGTGTACAAGTACTTAGGGGCTCCAAAAAATTGAGCTTTCAAAAAAAATCTTCGTGTTCCTGCATAATAAATTGATTTAGTCGATTAGAATTAAGTTATGTTAATAATAATTGTTTTTCAAGAAAGTGGGAAGGAATGAAAGTTGCTGAAGGAATCCAACATTTCTGATTGTTGAAGTCTCAACATTCAACATCTCTAAAGCAAACTCTAGTACAGCTTATTCAAGCGACATTTTTCGAATTTCGCATTTCCTTGACCTCTAGAGGTCATCAAAGGTCAGTCAGCTGACCTAACTGATCAGGTCAAGTGATACGTCAATCGAAAGGGCTTGATGTGTTGATTCTAAAGATATGCCATACTTGATCTTTTTGGTGTATAAAATGGCAGGTAGGGGTCGGCAAACCTTTACGCTGAACATTACATGAACTCTGACGACAACGTTGTGCATTAAAAAGGCCAAGTGTAGTATATTTTAGCATCAGCAAATCAGCCCTTTCGATTGACGTATCATTCAGCATGATCAGTGACGACATCTGACTGACCTTTGGTAACCTCCAGAGGTCAAGCGAAAGCGATTTCGAAAAATTTCATTTTTAAAAGTTGTTGCGAATGCTTTAGAGATGCTATATAGCAAAAACTTTAAAAAATAACTGTCGTAAATTAGTTGAAAAGTTGCGATTAAGATGTTGTTTAATCCTTAAAATATAAATGTTTCGATTTAACTGCTTATACTAAGTATGTAAGTTTTCGGTGTCATTTATTTCAATATTGTGACAAACAGCTAAAATACCTTTGGAGGTTCTTTTTTTCTGGAGCGCCTTATAGTCGACAGATTACGGTATCGTTTGCTTTTGGAGGGAAAGAGAGAAAATCTTGACCTTGAAACTTCTCTCGCCTTTTTCTCGAAATGAGGAAAATGCACTTATGCCTGGGTTTATAAAAATGTGTCTCATATTATGCAAAGTTTTCTGAATTTTCTTCTCCCTCCTCTTCCTCCTCCTCAAAATCTCACTCCTCTACCTCTTCCCCCTCCTACTTTCACTCCTCCTCCTCCTCATCACTCCTATGTGTAACCCTCCTCCTCCTCAAATTTCCCTCCTCATAAAACGTATACATGAAAGGGGAAACTCACCCGCTAATAAATTCGCATGTCCTGCGACTTAATAGCTAAATACAAAATATGGGATTTTTGTCCGTAGGATTTCGCGACTCATTCTCAGATTGTAGTTTAATTCTGATTCACGCTTTAATTAATTGAAATACACCGATATTGGTTAAACCAATCCTGCCTGCATTTCATGCATAAATTTTCGTGGAAGACTTTCACCAGCTTTCAGCTTTGGTCCTGAGGATGGGATAGTCCGATATTCACTAACGTCACCGCAGCGATTGCTGTACGCCCGCTGGGCTAATTTGGGGTTGATGATTGACAGAATGAAAATTGCTACTGTTCCTACTGCTCTTCTGTGTCTTTTCTAGTAGTTAGGAGATTATTAAAGCTTTTTAGCAAATTATTTCCAGTGTTAATCTTTATTGAGGCACATAAAACTTTATTGTTGTGAGTTAGTGCCGTAAAAGGTTTGCTTTTTAACCCTTCCTTCAGCCAGCCGACCCCTCGAGTACTCTCCAACTAAACTTCAGCCATAATCACTTGACCGCATCAGGTGTTAGAGTGATTAATCTAATAATTTCTATAAGAAATAAATTATTAAATGCAACTAAAAGGCAGGTGAGACCATTCTCTTCTCAGTAGGCTAGTTTCCCTTGAATCCAACTGCTGTAGCTGGGAACGTTGACATAGACGCCTGGAATCCCATAGTCAGCACAACCAATGCCCCATGCCACGATCCCCACGACCTGCCACCTCCCGTCATACCCTTTGCAGACCAAGGGTGAGCCACCGTCCCCAGTACAAGCATCCTTCCCATCTTCTCCGCCTGCACAGAGGAAGCTTCGTCGGTTGAGTTGAAAGTAGCTGCCAAGGCGGGTTTGTCGGAGACGCGACTCACAGTCGTTAGGCTCAACGATGGGGACGTCGACTTCCCGTAAATAGAAAGAATGTTTCCCAACTTTAAACGCATCCTTTCCAAATCCAGGTACCCAGCACCTGCAAATTTGAAAAAATGAAATTGAAAACATCCCAGAATGCTGAAATGGAAAATCTGCATACGAATATTTACCGTTTTCCAACAAAATCGCTATTCGGCTTTGGTAAGCAGACCGATTTAATGTGAGGGTAGGACTGAGTGTCAATGGGTTGAGCTAATTTAATTATTGCCACATCATTCTGAAGATTGTCTGCGTTGAAGTTGGGATGGATGTCCACTCGTGCTACTTCTATTTCAACGTTCTTGTAAGGTTCGGAATCATCTTGGGCATTCCACTCTCCAAATCGTACTTTCAGAGGATGAGTTGGCCTGTTTATTTAGAATTTTAATTTTGAATAGTCCATCAGTTTTAATGAATTCAGACTGTGGAAACTGGCGAAATTAATTTGCTTACCTGAAGTCTTTGACCTTGTGCGCGGCAGTGAGGACGTGGTAGTTGTCAAGTAAAGCCCCGGCACCAATATAATTGTTCGAAGCTGATAAAATTACAGCTAACCAAGGATATTCTCCGAAATCAGCCTAATTTATCAGAATATCAGTATACCTTTTTAAAATATCAACTGAATTTCCTACAAAAATTTCAGCGTAAGAGCGTTCAAGAGCCTGAACGCACCTGGAATTCCCAAAGTCGAATTCAACTGAATATCAATTTTTTATAAAATTCTCACCTGCCCGTAGACTTCTCTGTGACCAGGAACATTGATAATCGTGGGTACGCCGCAGCTCTGTTGATGAGGTGGCGGTCCAACTACTGGCCCACCGACATCACGCCCACGGTCACAACAGTAAATTTGCTCAGGACCACAGACGATACCTGCTGGGGGCTAAAGGCACGTATAAAAACTGTTAAGAAATGCTCATGAGATGAAACCGTAATATAAATGGAATCGCACTTACCCTGTTCACGATCCGGATGTCAATATTCCCGGTCCCATCCACTTCAGGGTTATTTCCACCTGGTCCCTGTCCACCAACGAGTCCAGAATCAATGTAGTCTCCATTATTTTTCCCATAGTCCTCACCGTTCGGATTTCCTGGGTAATTGGGCTGGACTGAGCCCGGCCTTCCAGTACAATACAGTTTAGGTACGCATTCACATTTCTGGTGGTTCGGAGGGCCGGGTGGACCAGGGGGGTAGTAGCCACTCTCTGGATAAATTCCACCGCTCATTGCATAGCGGTCTTTTGTACTGTAGTCTTCCCTCGGTTCTGGCACGACATCTACCACTAAACCAAAATTTAAAAAAAAATGTTAAAGTTAAACAAGAATTTTAAACATTGTAACAATTTTATTTATTTACTTACCGGTTGAAGGCGGGAGGAGCCCCAGACGCGACTGGATCGTTCTGTTTTCTGCAACTGCTTGCGGTGGAATTTCCGTAGTTGGGGAAGTATTGCCAGCAAAGCTCAGTTGAGCAAAAGTGCATCCAGAAGATACTGTCACCAAAAGAAACAGTGGAATCCAGGACGCCATTCTGAGTTCGGATCCCAGGATTTTCCGCTAAAATAAAGAATTCAACTGAATTGTAAAAACAGATTTCATTAAATAGATGTATACTACAAAACTAGGTCACGAAACCTTGAGGTAAAGCGAAAATGAATTTCCGTTTTATTTTCTGTTGTTTTAAAACAAAAACAAAGGGCATAAGGGAATTGAATTTGGGAGCAGACGTGCATGATGGACAGGAAGAGTTTTGACCTTTCCTTTGTTCATAATTTTTTCCTTTAATTTCCCTTAATTTGCCACGTGAGACTTTTCATTGAAAGCAAAGGTCATGAAACTCAATGAAAATCTTCCTGACTACACTAATTAATTAAGGATGAGATAAGGTCAGTTATGCTAACTTTTGCTAAAACAGAATTAAGAAAAAAATATTGAAATTTTAAAAAAAAATCAGAATTAGAAGTTTTGGGTTCCTGGCTTCAGAACAGTGGAACTTGTCAATTTCAACTCTTTCACTCCATTTGTCACTCCACTAGCAAATAAAGTTCAAGTAGATTACCTCTGTAATAAAAGATGACTCAAATCCTCTTGAATAGAGATGATTAACTCAAGGAGTTGATTACAATTGAATGAAGTACGAGGCTCACCTCCCCTTTATATGCAGAGCAACAACAATGGATATCCTTCTGTCCAGTCTGCGAACTCACCTGCATTGCAAAAAAAAAAGTACAGACGCCATCAATGGAAGAAAAAAAAGTTTGCAAGAAAAGAGGATCTCACCCTCAGTATAGCAGGTGCCATGTATTCTTAATTTAGTTTCTTAGAGATCATTAGTAACAAAAGTTGCAATCAGTGTAAGTGGCCCATTTGCAAAAAAAAACTACCGCCGCGGCCGAAAGACTGGAATTCACCCGAACGCTGAATTAAATGAAGCGGTGGGAACCCAATCGCTATGTTTATGCATCCGAAATCCGAATGCTTTTGAATATTTCATTTGAATTTTTTTGGTTGGGCCGAGTAGTGCTGAAGTTATGACGTAAAAGCTTCCTTATCACTTTCTGCGAAAATGGCCCCACCCCCTCCCTGCAGCTTCCTGCAACGGCCTCTTATCCTTCCAAAATCCCAAAACTCTTTTGTTTTAGTTTTTGACCTCCTTTTTAAACTGTATTGCAAAAAAATCCTTCGAACTCAGTCAGTTCACACCTGATCATCCTCTCATCATGTTCTCGTTGAATAAAAATTACAACAATGGGATGGCGCACCATGGTCATTTCACTAGACAATTTTCTCCAAGCGTCCTTCAGATATTACATATACATACACATAAAGTTACAGAAAAAGAATAATTTTGTATTCATGGAAAATATTGATCTTTCTTGGGTATCCAATATACAAAGGAAAATATAGTCACTTCGTGCGAAATTAAAACCTCCGGACCACAGTGATAAAAAACCGAATCTACGAAAATTAATTTTTTCAAGGTTAATTTATATAAAAAAAATCCCTAGCGTCACCTCAAAAAAAATCCTTCACTTCTATCCAGCTCCTGATCATTTTTAAATTGCCTGATAGTCATTACTGATTTATTTCATTACACAAAGTAGGAAGAAATGAGTAATGAAATGAAGAATATTTTTCTGGAGTCAAAGCTAGAAGTATAAGTAGTACACAAGTCTCTGGTACACAAAACAAAATTATTACATAACCACGAAACTTAGTTATTTAGCCTAATAATAAAAGCTAAGTTTCTAATATGGCAATTTCAATTGTACGAGAGTAAAATTCAGTATAACAAAACCTTCGATTAATTTCCATTGACTAGCAACGATAAAAATGCAGGAAAAAGGTATGGGAGCCACGGCCACCGGGGGATCAAACAATAATATTTGATTGTTACTTCCGACTATGCAGCACCTAGCGTGGGTAATAATAACAATAATAATAGTAGTACACTAAGGTTTAGTGATTAGTGCTTGAGATAAAAATCAAAAGCTCAGAAGCAAAAATCAGCCTACATTGAACTATTGACTCTTTCACTATTTTCTAGCTCATTGACTTAGGGAACCGGAACAAAACATTTGACTGGATGAGATATACGGAGCGTAAACTCAATTTGGCAACGAAAGAATCTCTAAAATTCTTAGTTCAGAGTAAACATAATAAAAATAGAACACAATAACTTATAAGCATAAGTAGTAAAGGAGTGACAATGCGACGAGGAGGAGACAAACGCGAAAGTATAAATGCAGAGGACTAAGCTCATTTTAAAACTTCCCTTCCTACTGTTTAGACAGGCTCACACAACACAACGTGACCTCCACAAAATAAATCGTTGTTAAAAAGTTACAACCAGTGACTATGTAGCTAGTGACGGTGACTATGACCGGTGTTTTATCACTTCCCACTCTTCACTTGATTTGAAGGGGGTGAGGACTTGTTTCGAGGTCCCGTCTCATTGTCATCCATGTAAACTTTGACAAGATGAACCGGGTTGTACTGACCAGCAGACATCATTTGATTTACTTGCTGCTGTTGGATCTTCCACCGTTTCCTCATTCGAGCTTCCTTGGGACTATAGTAGTAGTCTGGATATTTCTTCTTATGGTCGTCATTTGCTTGTCGAGAAGCAGCAAAATATTCCTCCTGTTTAAAAAAAAAATTGGCAATAGTGAGTAAAAATAAAAAAAACATTAATAGGCTTGTCCGAGGAATTAAAACTAATGAAGTGGAGATGAATTGATTACCTTTTTCTGACTGGGAAGATTTTTCCACATGATTCCGAGGCGGACGCTTATTTCCTTGTTGCTCTCATTCGAGTGCTGAATTGCCAGTTTCCGTCTCCACTCATTGGCAAAGATCATGAAGGCATTGGGTGGACGTGGGATTTTCTCCTTTGGTTCATTCGGTCCAGATCCAGGTGCAGCTGCATAGCCAGACATCCTCATTGAGCGCTTATTTGGAATCACTACATAACCCACCCAACCATCCAAAACAATCAGCACGACCCACCTTGTACCACATTCTTCAACTCAATGCAATTCCACTACAACATACACGGGAATTTCAACATTCAAAGGTGAAACAAAAAGGTAAAGAGTAAAAGTAAAATTTTGCATTTTCTATTGTGATTAGGCGGATTTAAATTAATTCGTGGCCCACGCGATTTCGACTAAGAAATCCACGATATTAAGCACAATATTAGTTCAAAGTTTAGAATCAGAAGCAGTGAGAGATAGCCGTGCACTGCATTAAGCTCCCCAGAATGCTCTCACATGCAGGCCCCATCACAAGTAACCCCCCCCCCCCCCCCCCCCCCCCCCCCTCCCCCCCCCCCCCCCCCCCACCAAAAAACAGGGAAGTTAATTTTACATTTCCATTAAGACTAAGACAAGGCATGCGTGTAATAAAGAGAACCACAACCAGAAGAATAAAGGAGCTTGAGCTACTGACCTTTGACTTCCTGACGCCCGTCAACAGATTCCTATAAAAAGGGACAGAAAGCAAGAAGAGAGTGAAATTCATTATTGTCTGAAATTAGCAGAATTCGTATGCACAAAAAAATAAATTGCTACTACTATTGAATTTTTTGTGAAAAAGTATCGTGGTGGAGAAGCATCAGCAAAATCAGATTGTTGAAAGTGGAAAGAAGTTTGAAGGAAAGTTGAAGAAAAATGCGAAAAATAACTATCATCCCCTGGGAAAAATTAAAGGCGAACTTACCTGCGCCGCACTTCCGTCCTTAGCTCCGTTGTCTGAGTCTTCATCCTCATCAATGTCACGAATATAAGGCGGATCTATCTTGATGGTCAAGGGCAATTCATCACTGTTCTCGTCAACAACGGCAACGGATGTGCTTACTGTCTCAACTGCGGGACTTCCACGGCGCCTCGACTTCGGTTCTCTTCCACGACAACTGTTCTGATTCACCTAAATACAAGAACTTTATTAGGAAACAGCGGTGAACAAAGCCAAGAGATTTAGCTTACATCTTTAGAGGGTTTGGCCCGTTTCCTGCGAAGGTACACAGGTGTTCCATTACTCGACTCCACATCTGAATTATTCCCGCTCAGCTAAAGGACACATAGAAAAATTATGCCAAATTCGGGGAAACAATTTTCTGAAAAGCCGAAGGCAGACATACATGACTACTGGCAGAAGCTGAGGAGCATGAGGTTCTTGCCGGTGAAGTATTGGCATTTGGTAACAATGAGGAAGAGATCGGAGGTGAATAGAGAAGTGAGTGTGGATTGGTCGTGGTATTGCTACTACTACTATTGCAGTTACTCTTCTCTCCACTGTTGTTCGATTTTTGTTGTCCGTCGGCAGTTCGACTGTTTGGCAGACCTGGTGTGACGGGATTCGGACTCTTTGTAAAGTCAAAATTATTCCCACCAGAGCTCCCTGAACTCGGGCAGGTCCTATCTTCCGCTGATTGAGAATTATGATTAGATGGAGGTGAAGCCGTAGACGGACGTGTCGCTCGGACGTTTGAGAGGCCCTTCACTTGGAGTCCTTCAGCAGTTGCTAATAAGCTCTCCAAATCACTCTCAGTAATCTGCAAGAAAAGAAAATGAACTCATTGCTGAATAATAAATACATACTAGGAAGAGGCCTTCCAGAAGTCTTGTCAACAATAAAAAATACTCAAGGAGTTCGAGTTTGTGCACTTCTAATTGTTGTCACCGCTCCTCCGAATGACAAGAGAGAAGCAGATCTTAACAATAGCTAGTATATTTTATCTTCTCAACAAAGCATTTTTTTCTCAACAAAGAGATGATCCCTGAAGATTAGCAAAGTGGATTACCTTGACTTCACCTTTGTACATAAATTCGACTATTGCTCGAATATCATCGTATTTCACTCCGTTCATAATAATCACAGGATGCGGGGTCTCATGTTGATCAAAAATATCCTATGACATTTACAAATCAAAATATCAGTTCTCTATACAATAAATTATTAGTTTCATAGTGAAACTTGAAGAAATGGGTTGAAAAAACAGTGACGAGTGACTTACTTGGAACTGAGAGCTACAGGCTCCGAGTACAATTTTATGAGCTTTGATCAACTTCCCTTGACAGGAAATCGTAACGTCAACCAATGCCTCCTTCTCAAAGTTTTCTACGAGAACCTGAAAATAGGAAAAATTAAAATTCATAATTCAGAGAAGTTAAAACAAAGGACTTAGCATTTTTGGTAAATCCTCACCTGGAGCATGTTCACCGTATGATTGTTCCAACGGAGGTTAAACTGTTGTGCAGACATCTTAACTTTTTAATTTCCTGAATTTTTTTTCAGTTAACAGTCCCTTAAGTCATCCTGATGTATCGCCTTCCGGTCACACCTCAACTCTAATGAACACAAAAAATATAAAAAATAAACACAAATCTCAGAACTTCAACTCCTGAAACTGATTTCTTGATAACATAGCGCTCACCTTTATAACTTAGGACAAGCATGTATAGTGACAAACGTCTTAAATGTCTACGGAAGAGGAAAAATGAGGAGGTAGGGACAGAGGAAATTCAACAAGCAGCGACGGCCGCGGCGACATTTTGCTCTTCATACTTCATCTCATAATTCTACCCTACGATCTGGTCTGATACAAAAGCTGTAAGAATGAATGGGGTGAAATATGATAGGCAGTGAAAGACAATGGAGAAGTGGAATGAGCGTAACCATGACAGCCCCGATAATAGGGATCAATTTGGAATGATGAGGAGGGACAACCCGAGAGCAGTGACTCCGGGGAAAATCAATGCCCGTGCCAAGAAAATGGCTCAACAAAACCTCCTCTTCTCCTACTGAAATAATGGTCTCTCTGTTACATTCCATTTTCCAACAACAAGGGAAAGATGGAAAGGTTCAACACTGTTGTTGGAAGGCACACACGAGCCCCGGTCCCGGGTATTTTCTTCCTACCCCTGAAATGGCTCGGCTGCTTTTTCGGGAGAAAAAAAACTTCTTATTTCACCACTCAACTCTCACTCTTTTCGAGAATCAAAAGAGAAATATAAGATGAATAAGTATGGAGAAATTAATGAAGAAGATGTCGGAGACGGAAGAAAGAAGTCATGGTGATAGGAAATGGCGAAGGTAGGTGGATTTATAAAATAAAGTCCAAGTAAGAAGACGAGGTACTGCTATGTACCGCTTCTTCGAGGAAGGCTATACACGGAGGAGAGATGTAACATTTTTGCAAAAGAATCACAAAAAAAAAACTATCAAAAAAAAAATTCTAAAGAAATCTAAAAATAGGATCGGAAAGACTAACTCTAATAGTATAAACAACAATAGAAAGACTTTAATACAACATCTTTTCTTCAGGAGAACAAGGACTGGATCCCGGGATATTTCGCTAGCGTCACCACCGAACAGAACAAGAAATCCTAAAATTCTGAGCCACAGTTTGCGCACAGTTAAACGTGCCATATGAAGAAAGAAGCGCTTTTTCGCTATCTATCCAATGTGAACGACTCGAGATCTGGGAAAAAGGGCTTGGCTCTAAGAAACCTGCGCAATAAATTTACGTTTAAATCATATAAATATATCAGAATAAATAATCGCGGTCTTCTGTCAATGAAGGGCTACAATATAATTTTACAGAGTGAAGAAAGTAAAGCAATGCCCAAGCAATTACCATAACCGAATCCACATTATACAGACTATATTGTATTCACAAATTTTACCTTGGCATGATCATGCTGAGAAATGAGATTCCAGTCTTGACGTTATTTGACCCTTGCGCTATGTCTTCAGTCCATGAGGATTGGATGCAAAAGGTCTCTGTTTTTGTTTAGTGTGCGGTGGCTGGAAATTGGTGACTTGTAAGAATACGGAAGGAAGTTGAAGAATAACAATGAGTTGCCGATGTCTTGAGAAACTGGAATACAATGAGACAATGAGAGTGGCTATAAATTAATTCACATTGTAGTATAATCCATCGCATATGATTAAAATCCTAACAAGCATCTATACATGTAAAAAAAATCAGAGTGGCTGAGAAACTAGCTAACACTTACTAATAATAGTTAAGCCGTTGTTGTAATAAGTAGTTGTCGAGGTTTAATAAATAAATTGAGAAACTTACAATGTAATTCAACGACGAAGCTCCTTCCCCGAACGGAACACGAGAAGATTAAATTAGAGGTTTTAGTTCACGGCTCTTCCAAAAGCAAGTATAACAATCACCACCACTACCTAAACTTGCGCCGTAGAGGAGAATGAGGAAAAGCAGGAGCTGGAGCGTTCAGTGTTGTGCTCTTATTTTAGCCCGCAACAGACGAGACCCCACGACTACAATGTTTATTCCAAAAACACTTCAGCAGCGTACAAGCCACCAACAAAGCAGCTCTTATCCTCCTCCAAATGGAACAGATTCAGGGTGATGATGATGTAGGCTTATAATCTCCTCTCCCCTAGAGTAAAAGTAGAAGTGAATAATAATGAAAATGATTAACAAGAGCACTTCTTCTATGATTATTGTTAGAATCTAATACTGCTAGACTGCTCTTGACTTGAGATGATGAGAGTTCTAATTCTTCTCATAGGCACATCGATTCGCCTGACCCAAAAATAGCAAAAAAATAAATCCAGTAATGGCGACGACTGTGGAATAATAGTAGAAACTTCATCTCTCAAAAGTATTCATAATCGCTGTCCTCATCCTCATGTCATGATGATGGATCAAATCCCTTTCCCCTGCTGCTGCTACATCCAAAACTTTCCGGCATCAGGGACAAAGATTAGAGACAATAAATCCAGGAATTATAGAAGAGCAGCAGCCACAGACTTCTACACCTTTACAGTAAATTATAATAGAAAATAGAAATTAAGATAAATCAGCTTACAGACGATTTCTTGAGGCAGGGTAGGTAGAAGGCAACGCAAGGTAAATGAAGTTTGGAGAGAGAGGACGACGACGATGGACACTGGACCAGTAGCTTAGCAGCGATCACATTTCCTCCGCATCCGCCGTCCGTCCAGCTCTGTTTTCAAGGAGAATAGGGTTGTATATATATAACAATACAAAATGGGTCCGAGCTCAGCCCAGTCACGAATAAGCGAAAGGAAAGCGTAAAATAAGACGGTGACCACCAGTAGAGTAAGACTTTCACTTGCTTGAAAACGTCCAGACGACTTTTCCTAGAAATGACAGGGAATAACGGTGACCGGTTCGTATTCCTTAACGAAACTCGGAAGTCCGTGACCCTGGCCACCGGCAAACAAAAATTGAATCAAAGTATAAACAGCCAGTAGACATGGCCGCAGTAATCCAGCAACAACACGCGAATCAACTTCTTTGTTGTGGTGCGGTGAAAACAGTCAGGCGCCGAATTCCTCACTTTTTTTGTGGAGGTTGCTCGCGATTTTACTAGTAGCTGACGAAATCACAGACTATCTTCAGGGCACTCCAACGCAGTCATTTTTTCACATTTTCATGAGTTTTAAATGCTTTCCACAAGTCCTCCAATCCTTAACTTAATTTAGCCGCATCGTGTTTTTCAGCGATAAAAAAATACCAAAATACTAAAAATCTGTGGAGGTTACATCTCAAAACTCTCCGGCGTACTATATAGCGATAAGCTCGGGAAAAGCAATTTCCCCTAAAATATCTGCATTTCTTATTTTTCACATTAACAATATTTTAGCCGAATTTACTACTAGTACTAATAAGTAAGGCCGAACCCCTCATCGCATCTGGAATACTACCGTATTTTCCCTATTACAACTGCCGGAGTACTAATTGTTTCTGCGCTCCTAAAGGGGGGAGCAGTAATAGGGACCGCAGTAATATTCGGGACGCAGCATTATTTTTTAAACCAAAGGAACCCACCACAGTAACATTAAAAATAAGTTTCAAAGAAACGTTGCGGCCTTAACTCAGTTTTTAGCGTAGAATCGATTGGTGAAAGTCATTTTTCCAAACTCGATTTGGTTTGACCTCTGGAGGTCCCCATACGTCATTCCGTTGATCTCACCGATCTGGACAATCGATACGTAGATCGAAAGCTCTTTGATCCCTGACTCTTTAAATATGCTACAATAAGCCTTTATGACGTATTTACGGGGTCACCAAATGTCAGTCCAAGCATTGCTTTACCTCTAGTGACCCAGTGGTGCGTCAAAACGGTATAATGTATGAAGGTATAAACGGTATAAAGACACAGAAATAAGGGTCAAATCAAATCAAATCAAATAATGTAATATTTTAAGAGTCAGACAGCAGAGGGCTTGCGGTCAACCTATCGACTGTACATTATCGGTGAGGTCAAAGGTATGACCTTTCATGACCTCTATAGATGAAACCAATTCAAAGGGCACACAACTTTCAGCAATTAGTTTTATGGTGGCACTTTCCTAATATTATTGTGGCGGGGTCCTTTGCAATTTTATTTTGCAACATTAGGCTCATTAGGAGCTTTGAAACTGAAACCTTGAATTTCGGCTTGAATTGCAGAAAATGTATTTATGTAATCTCAAATCACTCCGTTGCCTACCTGCCTCGTTTTTTAGAATCTGCGTTTTCTGGCGCTTGATCTTTGATCATCTTCTTAAATATAATTTCTTACAAACATCCCTTATTTAACCCTCCAAGGACGGGACGCTGCACACAATTTTGGACTTATAATTTTAATTTTTAACATGGAGAGCTTAAAATACTTAAGTCCACAGGATACACATTTGTGCCCCAGCAAAACTCAATGTGGTTCCGAACCGATACATAATTGTGGACTTGGCACTGTTGCCAAAATTCAGAAGTCGGAAGTGTAAGAGCAAAGAATAGATGTACAGGTCGGCAACGATGTTGACGAAAATGCACAATTGTGTATCGCGCCAGCCTTCAGCATAACATGACACAAATGTGTATCGTTTCGGAGAAACCATCATTCGAAAATGCCCCGTCCTTTGAGGGTTAAAATCAGGACATCTCCTGTTTACCTTATATGTTGCGAATACGCAGTAATAATACCCGCAGTTGTATTCGAGACGCAGTATTATTTCATTTTCCTGCTCACGGAACGGAGTACTAATAGGGAGTGCAGTTGTATTCGAGTGAGTAGTTGTAATAGGGAAAATACCTCGATTGAATTTCATGTCGAAAGGGTCAAAGAGGAGAGCTCACTGTTAGACGCCATTTTAGGTTTGCTGTCAAATGTCAATATCACCGATCTTATGGAATCCTCACTAACAATATTGTCAACATAACTAGGCTTTTGGGATTCCAGCCTTTTAAAATGGCGTCATAGCCCGAGCCCAGCTGACACGTCAAGCGTCCTAGCGGAGAGGCCTTACATCCCACCGCTTAATCCCGAGCATAAAAAGTGTAGAGAAACGCTTTTTAGAAAGGTACATAAACTCTCTTAGTTAAGATTTTCATTGGTCGAAACCAAAAAAATCGGCCAATTGTTGTCGACAATCGTCGACGTCGCCGACCTTGCAATGGTTACTTTGTGGCAGTTATCTTTGTTTTCTTTTCCGCCTGAAAGCAAAGTACGCTTGGAAATGAGATGATACCGTAAAATGTTCCTAAGCGGGACAGGTGGGGTAAAGAGGGACAGTGCCGAATTTCATCATTAAAGTAATTTTAATTAGTAGTTCCTTCCATAATTCC
>JABASM010001497.1:0-14269 GCA_019776545.1 Brachystomella parvula | reverse complement strand
TGACATTGTCTTCTCCTTTCAAGTTGTTGTTCTGGAGATTAGACGAAGAGGCAGACGGAAGAGGTCGAACTAGGAGGTCAATTTCATCACCACTTAAGACGCTGGAGTTGTCGTTGATATCGGAATCTGTGGAATGTTGAGACACGTTTCCATTGATGAGAACTTCCTCGAACTTAGCGGTTTCCATCTTATACGGCCACACAGGTATCACGTAGACGGAAATGTCGTCAATGGTAGCAGCTGCAATAGTATAAGCATCAGAGGATCAGTTTTGAATTTTTTATTTAAAAAAACTAGTTCGAAATTCCTGTACCTGAACCGTCTGCCATTTTCCAATTTCTGTCCGTAAATTTCCCTCGCGCATACATGACGAGGTCTTGGGCGGCAGAGATATAACGATGCTTAAGCCGCAGCGGATCAGAGGCAGGATACTGGTCAATCGTGTTGAAAACAATACTGGCTGCGGTACTGTTTTGCGTAACGTCCCAGAGACCATCCGTAGCCATTACGATGACATCATCCTCTCCGCAACTCAACTCTTTTAAGTCGACAATACGAACCTGTAGAGCAAATTAATATTATTAATTCCTGTGGTACTATAGGTTGGCCCCGGTCGCGCTTACTTCTGGCTGCGATTTCAGGAAAGGTTTGATTCGAATGGAGCTCCCATGTGCAGTGAGATCATGGTCACCGAAACCTCGAGTTACTCCGATTGTTGCAAGGACTCGGCTCTAAAATCAGGAAAAATTAAATTGAAAAATGAAGATGAGCGTCTTTTGAATCTGGTGCATACCCTCTTCCCATATCCAAAAACAACTGGGAACCGGAGATCATCTTCTGTTGCAATCTTGTAAGCCCAGCCCGTCATGTGTCCCCCACGGTATAAAATGTTTGACCCTATGTCTCGTCGTACTGGACGTCGTGCATACTCAAGGGCGGTAAATTCACTTCCTAGCAAACGTGGATTTTCTTCAGCCTGAGTTGATGGAAAAATTGATTAGTAACGGAAAAATTCTCATGAGAACACTGATGGCTTACAAGTTGCCTGACTCTGGCTCGCTCACTCTCAGGTGTAAAATCTTCGGAGAGAGGTAAAGCTTCGTAGTTTCGTCGACAAAGAACTGCTCTCGAGTCTCCAGCATTTGCTATGAATATTTTTCCTAGGATGAATAGGCAAACCACTACCGTACATCCACCGTTAACTCCGTCGTACATCTGATTCTCCCGTTCAATCTGTGAATCCTGCGGATGTAAACCGAAAATAAATATTATATTGAGATAGATTAATGGGTACTTAGATATCAATGCTGTACCATTTGCTCAAATGCTGCTTCCAATGCCCCAACGATGAGTGAGTCATTAGTTATACTAGTTTGCGGGAACCATAGAATCCCCTTGTTCTTTCCTCTGACTGAAGATTCGCAGAATGTCCCTTGGTCGACTAAATGATGACCGATTTCCGTAAGTCTTTCCTGTACACGGGAGTCAGAGAGATTAGTAAACTGAATGTTAGTCATTGCTTTCAGACAGGTTTAGAGCTTACGTGTATGATTAGATGAAGTTGAGATGCAGCAGCAACTGCTGCTCCAGGACCAGCATGCCCATCAAACATTCCAAAGTAGTAATAAGGAATCTTCGTCATTTTCACGGCGGTAGGTGATGAGGATTCACTATTCATACTATTGGAAGGACTCTCGTGTCGTACCTTGATAATTCCATGGAAAAAACTAGCCTGATCTTCATTCCTTTTAGATTTACCGGAGTTGATAGTTCTGTGGGTGTACAAAAAAGAAAAACATTACCAATCATTTCATAAAGTCTCATTCAAAGGATAAAGTACTTACTCAGCATAACCAACAGACCATGGTAGACCTGTGATGTCCCTTGGTACTAAAATAGGACGAACCATATGATCAGCAGATACTTGGATTTCATCCTGAGTTAGCAGCTTCAGGAAACTGGGACGGGAGTACTCATACTTCGTAGGACGTCTAGGCGATACCTCTGAATTTCGCCTTCTTAGTGAAGCGGGTGACTTGGCGTTAGAAGATGCTCCACCACCGGCGCCTGGTCCGTTTGGAGCTCCACTTATCGTCGCAACGGCGACTGACGAGGGGGTGACATGGGCGTTGGAATTGAAGGCATTGTCTACTCCAGCGGCATTGAAGGATCACATTCTTGAAGCGTGATATCATTATACACTTGAAGAACTAGGATAATTTGACTTTGCTTACACCTTTCTTAACTCTCCAGCTCATTCAGGTCGAATCAAAATTTTTGCTTTTTAGGAATTCGGAAGTGTCAACAGAACAGATAAAAAAACCCGGTGATAAAAAATCAAAATCAGATTAAGCTTGGCGCGCATTTCTAAGTGAAACCCCGACGCCATGGCCGGCCGTACGTGGCACATATCGGCCATTTATCCGTTCTTCCTGGGATTAATCTTGAATCCCGGAATTCAAGGCAGTTTGCATGGATTCATTTAGATCTATTTGTACTGTATCCTGTCAAATTCCGCATTAATTAAAGGGTTTTGTGTTAGAGGCAGAGAGATGAAATTGAGGGTGAAGTAAAGTTTGTGTTTGTATAGGATAGGAGATAGGGGTCAACATTCCCAGATCCGATCCGCATAAATCTCCGCTACTTTTTTATATTTTATAATTGCATAATGATTGGTAGGGTGTGGGCTTGGTATAGGCTTGACATGAGCTACCGCTTCCTATTCGTTTAGAGATTACACCCCCCAGTCAAGGTCAAAGGTGACTAGTCTGGAAAAGGCACACACACGTCAATCTAAATGGCTTGGTGTCTGATTCTAAAAAGGTGCCACTTCTGCCCTTTCTGATTCAGAACATGGCTGCCGGAGGTCGCGCAAGCTTGGGCTATTTACTAAGCCGGGATCACTTTAAAAGTCTTTTATTTCATTTTGCAAAATCTGAAAAATGTCTAGAATATTATACTAAGAAGGGATCGCACATTATGCTCCTGACCTATTGAGGATGACGACTTCATCGTCTGGTTCCAGGCGGACCGCCCCACAGGGAACAGCAGCATTTCTAAGGGAGTAATGTCTAATGACGAGCATTGCAACCGCCCCAAGCGCGAGTAGCAGAACTATTACTCCGAGATAGATACCCCATACGCCGGTGGTGTGTTCTTCTACCTCATGGATTGGAATCTGGTGTTTAGCTTCCTCAATTTTTCGATTGTGGAGACAAAACCCTAGGGTGGGATGGACTTTACATATATGCTTGAGACATTCGTCTTCAGCCATATCACTATCACATGGGAAATCTGTTGCTACTGCTGAGCGTGGGGTAACAGCGACGTGAAAAGTTAAGCTGGATCTGGAGAGAGTGTTCTGGGCATAGCAGACGTAGGACCCAGCGGTCTCGAGGTTGACCATAGGGAACCTTAGGGAGACTTTGGACTCATCAACATTTCTCCAGAGGCGAGCCGCATCGGTGATATTCTGTAGAGTAATTAATGACACTTGAGCTCAGCTTTTGAGGCTGAAGGTTGATCATAACTCTCACTTGACTATTTCTCCACCACTCGATCCGAGGCTTCAGCTTGGGTGGAAGTGGAAGAGTGTCGCAAATGATTTCTCCAGCAGAGCCTTCAACTAGCGTGACATTTTGGTTAGCGCTGGAAATGGCTGGAAAATACTCTGCAAATAAGAAAAATTATATAAGGGCACGTTGGCGTGGAAATGGAACCTAAGGAGTCTTACTGCCGCAATTCGCGCTCGATTCATCTGACTTGTCAAAACCTGAATTGAAATGAGGAAGTAATTTAACATCAGTTTCTTGAATAATAAAGCGAAACAATCTTACAATCTGAATCTCCGTCGCAGAGAAAGTGAGCCAGAACACTGAAAAAAATTAATTCAAGGATTATAGATTTTATAGGTTCTAGTCCATACGTTCCTTCTGCTCACCATTGACCATTCTGACATTTAAATTCCTCGAAACTACATACCACATCTGTAATTTCCATAAAGAGAATTTAGAAACATTTTTTAAGAGTGAGAAGTTTTAAAACTCACGGCGACAAGTGTCAAAGCTTTCATCGCTTCCGTCGGGACAGTCTCGCTTGTTGTTGCACCGCTTCTCTTGCGTGATACACTGGCCTATGAAAAAAGCAGCTTATTAATCATACCATCAAAATTCAGTTCTTTGCAAGCACTCCATAAAAAAGGTCATCGCTCACCTCCCAAGCATTTGAAGAATCCAGGTTTACAAACATGAGCTAAAACCATAGATAGCTAGTGAAATTGCTAAAGATTTTTAATTTTACCGAAAGATTATAATTTCTAATCTTACTGTGGCAGTCCACCTCGTCTGCAAGTTTAAAAAAAAATCAGAAGTCAAATTTTTTGAACCGCAGAATTTAATTGTTGGACATTACCTGATGCATCAGCGCAATCTGCAAAAAAATATTTAGGAATTAGAAAAATAAACTGGAGAGATGCGGCTTGAGTGAAATTCACTCAAGCTGCATCTCGCTATTGAATACTTAATTTTTTAGTCGTATTTTTTTTTGGCTTAAATCATACCTTTGTCACCGTCACACCTCCATGAGTCCCTGATACACTGTGCCGAAGCGCAACGGAACTGATCCTGCTCACAAGGCCGATCTACAAGCAATCAATTACTAATAGTTCCTGTGGTCTTTCTTACATGAAAAGAAAATTCAAATCGTACCATTGACTTTAATAGCCGTGGACGAGTTGTAGAGCTCATTCGTGGTCCATAAGCGATCTCTGCACTCAAGTCCGACCATTTCCGGTCTCAAGTACATTTCCTTCCCTCCTTTCCACCAAACCAACTCTGAAAATTATCCAGAAATTATTATTTTATATACAAAAAAAATCAACTTCAACCCAAAAAAAATTTCATCGTACCATCAAGTAGTTCTGTGGTGCCATTACTGTATTTTACATACAGCAGCTGCATATCCTTTACAAAAACAAATTCTACACTGGAGCATTTCAGTTCATATTTGACTCCTGTAATGAGAGATGACGTATTTGGTGAAGCAGGAGTCACGAAATGACCAGTGGCTACCCATTTCGGCTGGAGGAGAGCTGAGGGTGGAGCTAACGTCGGATCAGTATCTACAACGAAAAATGAACAACATTAGAAAAAAAGAAATATGCTGTGGCCTTATCTTTCCCTGGAACTTACACATTTTCCCGTCAAATCCGGTGAAATATTCCATCGTTACAGACTCTTTGACTCCCATGCAAACGAGCAGACCTTCTTTATGAAGTCGTGCTGCAGAAATCATAGAGCATGCGCCTGTGGTATGATTAGCAGAGCAAATGGCTCCTTCCTCTGCGCTTCCTTCGAGCCTCTGATGATATCCATGGCCTCCGCAATTTTGCAAGCCCTGTAGATTCAGTACATGTTATGGATGGAATTACATAAAAACGGTAAGCTAAAAGAATTAATTCAGAAATTTAATTGCGACCACCAACCTTGAGCAAGCATTTTGCAACAAGATGAGACTCCGTCGGATTCCTCACGAAAACATTAAAGAGTCGGAGAGGAGCTTCAGACACGGGCCCGGTACAAATGGCACCTTTCCCTTCATTCACTTGGATTTTGAGTTGCTGTTTCCTAACAGTCGTAGCTGCAGCGCTGGTTGGAAAGGAGACGTTAACGATGTCATTACCACTCGCAGGGCCAACTCGACACTGATACTTAAGACCATTACTCCTGTCATCTGAGTCCTGCTGAGGCGTTAGGATGTGAAATCCTTCTTCGGGGGTATACCTGAGTGAGGCGTCGTTAGAATCTCCCACAGAGACGTACCAGGTTTGCTAGGAATAACAGAGCAAAATAAATGCACAAGAGGCAAAACAAAATTCCCTAGCCCTCCAAAAAAGCAATTTCAACTAAATTTCAACGCCTTACGTGTTGCAGTTTGTACAGCGAAACAGTAATGTTCAGATTCGAGGTGACACAGGGAATAATATAGCGTCCATCGGCTGCAATCCGACCAGTCAGTGCATTCGGTTGGCCTGCACCAACAAGAAAAGGTCCTTCAGGTGGCCCTAAAATCAAAAAATATTTTATAATCATCATAAAAACGCTTAAAAAGCAGAATTAGAGAAAGCAAAACATTTATTTTTTAATCCGTATCATTTTAAACACGGATTAAATTAAATAGTATATTGGATATGCTGCTCTGCAACTTTTTCATGAAAATACTCACGTTCAGAAAAAATTATAAAGGATGTTTCCGCAGAGGAATTCTGCGAAGACAACTGCAAGGAAGGAAGTCCATCCTTCCTGAAAACATAACGGCCAGATGCTTCAGGCCCAATCAGCAGTTCCACGTTGATTGTGTACTCCTCAACCGTGTCCGTTTCATTTACGTAACTCACAGTCTTCCAAACTCTGAAGTACTCCAGACCCTAAAATAAAAAAATAAAAACTAATGTATAAAATTTTAAAAACACAAAAGAATTCTAAATGCATTGACGTTAAAAATTTCTTACCCCATTCCCCTCAAAGTCGAACTCAATAGGAAAAGATGCTGTGCACATGAAGCGGAGGTAGGGTGGAAGAAAATCCAGGTTGGGTGAGAGAATTCGTCTCGGGTCGCCATAGCTTGTCAAAGATTTCCCTGACGGTCGATCGTAGCGGACAAGGAAGACATTAGGCTTAACGCAGGTTGCATTAAAAATTGTTGACCAGCCAGCATCCTCCCGAAAGCTGACTCGACAGTCAGGCCGGGAGGAATCCACAGGACTAACACAGAACTTGCTCCCCTGCACTGTCCCATTTTGTAAAACACCTGCTCGTGATCTCAAGACTCTAGGGTTAATTCCGGAGCATGCCCCAGCAAACACCAGTATGAGCCATGTCACTATTGTTCTTTTTAAAACAGTCAGAAACGACGCCATTTCAAATGCCAGTCGCTGCGAAGTACTTTGTGGGATAGGGCAATGCGACTATGTAATCTCAGTCTGAAGATCCCGGACCTAACTGCAGTAACCTAGACTGAGGCTGATTAAGCCCAATTTTCTGCAACTGACAGCATAAAATGTTGGGTCGAGTTAAATAGAATTAGATAAATTTTTAACTAGGAAGGGAAAATATACGCAGGGAAATGAAGAAGATGACTGATTGTGTGCATCCTCTTTATCGCATCTTTTCATTTCCTTTTGAAATTTAAAGAGTCAAGGGTGATAATAAGGATCCTATCACTTCTTCTTTGCTCTTGTTTTTAAAAGTTCAAAGCCTCAACGGAATTTTTTAATCTGACCCCTGACCCCGCCGGCATTTGCTACCACAAGATGAACGACTCTCTCTCTCTGACGCAGATCGTACAAAAGATGTAAACATCGGTGCTCACTCTGCTGTTGAGCAACTGATAAGAGAATAATTAAAGGCAGTCATCCTCAGGGTTATTTTAATAATTGCGATTGTCCTTGACTCCCGAACTAAGTCAAATTAGCGGTGGAAAATAAATTATAATAAAAAAATTCAATTTCTACCTCTAGAGTAAACAGTCACGGCGGCGATGGTGACAAGACGATAGACTTTGGTGTACCAGAGCAGTTGGCAACAATGAGTAGGAAATTGGGTTTTGACCAGTATTTTTTCGCTGATAGATGCTCGACTAATGTAAACAGTCACGGCGGCGATGGTGACAAGACGATAGACTTTGGTGTACCAGAGCAGTTGGCAACAATGAGTAGGAAATTGGGTTTTGACCAGTATTTTTTCGACGATAGATGCTCGACTAATTCCAATCACATCAGATTAGGAGGATAAATGGAATGTTGGATTCAATCCACCTAGTTTGAGGTGGTTTTCAATCATCTGGACTAGCTCAGCTGGGTTCTGAAAAGCAGCAAAGAAATTATTAAGCATTATTGAGGTTGAAGAAGCATATATACGTGTAACCGCATATATAAGGCTCTCCCTGGCTTTCTTACCGGTAATCTCCCTGTTTGAAGTTTTGACCACACTGGAACATCTAAAGTATCGGAATAGAATTACATAAACATATACACAAATTTAACAAAACTTGACTAACCGTCAAGGAATACTTCAAAAGCTCCTGTTGATGCAATCTGATTTTCAAGCAAATTCACAAGGAAGAAAGATAGCGCAGCAGCATAAACCTAAAGAACATAAATATAGCCACTTTTCAGAAGAATTCTAATACAAAGAAAGTAAATCAAGTGGCATAAGCCATAAACCCAAAAAATATCCATTTGAGTTCGCCGGTAAGCCGGCGAACTCAAATGGATATTTTTTGGCCATAAACCGAGTGGGAGTCTATATAGCTATACCTTGTTATCGCTTATCCAATCAAGAACACGGGACGGAACCCCCAGAATCCGGAAGAAGCTCAGTTGGTTCATAAACATGGTACCCAGGAGTAAAAATTTAAGCACCGTCTGCAACATAGCATTTCAAAATTGAATTCTTATTTCGAAAGGCTCCCTGCCAGCTAATTACCAGGATCTGACCAGCAACTTTCCTAGGGAATGGAAGTGGGTGGTTTACGCCTTCCATAGATATTTCAGGGTACTTCTCCTGCACAAAAGCTGCATACTGGTCGTAGGCATTTTTATATCCACTTGATGAGCTGAAATTTGATACAAAGAAATAATTCAAGCTACAAATGAGCTAGTGGACGCCAGATTATATCAATACTGTCAGGAGGTGGATGCTTACCAGTACACAATTCTAATGGAAGGGCCAACAAACTTGGCAGATGCAAACTTAGAGCCTGGGCCACCCTTTTCAGGCTTCCAGTGTACCTCTTCTTCAGTATCCAAATCTGCCGTTTTACTACTGTCATCAGCGCTGGACAGGCTAAAATTGATGAAGTCTCTGAATATAAAAAGTATCAATATAACGAAAAATGCCCTCATGTCCATGGGTGAGCTGATCCGAAAAGGTCGACAGGTCAAGTAATTAACTTTTTTGAGTTACGTCCTCAACCTTGTAACGAGCAATTATATTTTAATTAAAAAGACAAGGCGAGAAAATTAAAAAATGACAAAATTGCACTTCTCTTTTCCCTCAATTATTTTCAAAATTAGATGAAAGGACCTGGGCTAAGTACATCATGAAAGAGGCCCCAAACAACTTTAAAAAGAAACCTTTCAGCCTTAACTCTGTTTTTAGCGTAGAATCGTTTGGTGGAGGTCATTTTTCCAAATTGGAATAGGTTTGGCCTGTGGAGGTCACCAAAGGTCAGCCTCTTGACCTCACGGTTCTGAACAAATGATACGTCAATCGAAAGCTCTTGGCTCCCTGATTCCAAAAATATACTATACACTCGACGCTTTTGAGCTACAACATGACCACTAGAGGCCGCAGACCTTTCACTGAACGTGAAAATGACAATGACCTCTAGCAGCCATTCTGTGGGCTACAAAGGTCAAGTGTAGGATATTTTTTGAGTCAGGAAACAGAGAGCTTTCGATCGACATATCGCTTGTGTAGTTCTGTGATGTCCAGGGACTGACCTTCGGTGACCTCCCCAGGTCAAACCAATGGGAGTTTGGAAAAATGACCTTGACCAATTGATTCTACGCTAAAAGCTGAATTAAGGCCGGAAGGATTATTTCAAAATTGTATGGGGCACCTTTCAAAATATTATTGCGGCCTAAGCCTTTGTGAAGCAAAATGAAGCAAGAAAACCATGGATTGAAAGCAAAACATAAATTCTGACCTTTTTAGTCACGCATGACGCAGGTTTGAGGTTTCGTACTTACTCTAGAAATTGCCCACGATGTACTGACTACTCTTCCAGCGTCCAGGGGATGTGAAGCAGTAGTGTGAACATGCCTCCAAAACTCACCGAAGAAGATCACTCGATTCGCTCGGAATCGATCAAACTATCCCTTGAGTAGATTTCTATAATTTTTTTTCAAATCAAGGGAATTACTGTATACTAGCCTAACATCAACAATGAGCTTCGCTTTCTACAACGGAGAAAGAGAAGCTGCTGAGGACAACCCCGAACAAAGAAAGGTGGCTGCACAACAAGCGGACAGCAAGGAAATCCATTTTCCTGAAATTGAACTAGCAATTTACTGGGATCGAACAATGAGCTTAAACCCAAAGCCAAAGGATCGTAAAACGGAGCCAGAAGTTATCCCTACCATAGCCATTGGCGTTCAATCTACTCCAGAGCAAGCTGACATTGGGATACAAACACCATTCAAGTACGACAATGCGAGCTGCCGGGGAGTTTGTTCAGCAACTCAGACTCAAGTTCCAATACTGAAACCACGGCCGAGTACAAGTAATAATCCGAAAATTGTCCGAAAAGGGCCAGGGAAGAGAAAATGTACTTGTTGCTGCAGTACTAAAGAGAAACGGAAGTCAGAGTACAGCGCAAATTATCGGGATCCAAAGTATACGACTGAAGCGGAGTGTCGGATTCTTAAGGATAAAGTCCTAGGGAGGTGCTTTCATAAACAATCCATATTTTAGATTTCTTTGAACAGTAGTCGAAATAGGCTGATCGCTAAGAATGGAAGACTTAACGGATCACAGCATATCAAATCAATCAACAACAATTTATAGACTGTTTACCTTCACTTATTTCACTAAGATCCAGCATGTGCTTCTCTACTGTTGAACATCATTTAGATAGGAAAATTTACTCTTAGACTTTACACTCTAGGCTTACTTACGAAATAAAAATAAAGATCGAAATTATAAAATCAGCCAAACTTGCGAATGAAGAAACAAGGAAGAGAAACGTTAATTACTTGATGTATTTCTCCATGAATTTCTTGTGAAACTCGGATCGGAGGGTATCGTTAATGAATCCTTTCTTATTTCCATCATCAGCACGGGCACAGTTTTTGAAGACGACATCTTCGTCCCAACGACGCTTCACCTAGAATATACACAGTTTTATAAGATCAGGTTCAGATTACAATTCCTTCGCCAAGTGCTAAGATTAATTTCCTTCCGAAATTACCTTCATATCAGCCTTTGCCCCAGAACCTGCTGACGTATAATTAAGCAAAGGATTTCCACTGAGAATATTTTCAGCTCGAATTCGCTCCTCCTCTACTCGCTTCTCAGCTTCCTTCTTTGCAGTCTCAGCCGCACGTTCCTTTTTTATCCTTTGAAGTTCAGCCATTAGGGCGGCTGTGTCGTCTTCATCATCCGAGGAATCCGTGTCAGTGTCTCCGTCCGAGTGGTCAACTGGGTCATCAGCATCGAGGTTTCCCCCATCTATTTTCAACTTCTTCGATGGTACCACATTGTTCCCACCGAAGGTAACCTTTGAATCTTTCTTGGTTGATCGTTCCTTGTCTTCGAGCTCTCTGCGGAAGTCTTTCTTCTTCCTTTCATCTTCTGTACCTTGCCCCGGTACTCTACAAATAAACAGAGGTAATGCTTAGTTTTTACACTTCACCATTCGATACGCATACACAGAGACAAGTGCAAACATTAAGCGTACAAGTCTAAAGATTTCTCGTAAAAGGCCTGTCCCTGTAGACCTCTAGGCAAGGCTTTGTACACTTTATCTACACCACCGATATGTCCGTACAACATGCTTACCTGTATTTAAGTTTGGTATGCGATGGTAAGTCCCTTGATGAGTACTGCTTGGTAATAGCGCTCAGATCCTTCTCGCTCCTTCCTGAACCTCCTTGTGCTGAGTCAAATGTCGGCCTCGCTGCAGTAGTCATCGTAAAAAGCGCCTCAGTATCAGAAAGAACTCAACACTGAAATACGATTGCTGTAAACGACACAAATCTATCCAAATGTACTAAAAATTAAGTAAAAAGAGGTCAGACAGGGTCAACTTCCACTTCTCTTTTCAAAACAGAAAAGAATAAAAATTCTGTTCTTCTAAAAACTGTTGGAAGGAATGGTGTGATATCCTAGATTTGGGCATTTACGATCCGAAAAAATAAGAAAGCAAGAGCAGCAGCAGACTCCCTTATAGCCGAACCAACTTAAGTTTAGTTGAACTTAAATCAATGCGATCTGAAAAACAAATATAAATAAATCTCCAAACTTAATGAAGAGGAGAATAGAATTTCCAGAATTATTTCAAGAAGGCGTTCATGAGCATGAATTTTTTGAACGCGATCCGTTCTGTATATTTACTCGTTAGGTTAGCACCGACAATTTGCTGATTGGCAATTTGCTGTTTCACACCATTTCGAAACAAAACAGTAACGAATGATTAATAATTTCATTCATCAAGGATTACCCAAATTGAAAACGATAAAGTCGCTTTTTAATTTTATTTCTTGTAAAAAAGAAAGCCCATCTCGGAGACTTGGTGTCCACAAAAACGTGCGGCGGGTTCGTTTAAAATTAGGGTGTCCCAATCTCCATCTGCTTTTTTTCACGTGATTTGCCTAAAGTTACGTCACTGTCACTTAATTTTTCTTCCGAGGATTAATCCACTATACACTCCTTCCCTTTCCTCTCTGGTTTCCTTCTCGGTGGTGCGTGACGTCTTATTGGCTTGTCGTTGAAGGTAATTGGACGTTTAATTTGTTGCACTAATTTGCGTTACGCGTGTGAGAATCAGCTGATGAGCTGAAACACTTATGCCGTTACTTACGCTTACGGCAAGTATCTCTCTGGGCAGTTAAGTCCTTTGGCATGACACCGATTTGCCGGCTTCTGACTTCACGCTGTACCTTTATGCTAATGTATAATATATAATTTTTTTCTAGGACTTAACATATTCGTTAAATAAAGGATCACTGAATCATGTATTCTGTACTAAGTCGTCGCTCCCCGCAGTTGGTATCATCTGTTTGCAAGAACTTCTCGACCACTTCTTCCTTGGATACCAAGGTAGCGGTCCTTGGGGCCGCTGGTGGAATCGGTCAGCCGCTCTCACTCCTTCTCAAGCACTCACAAGCCATCTCGGAGTTGTCTGTTTTCGACATTGTGAACACACCCGGTGTCGCTGCAGACTTGAGTCATATTGAGACCAGGTGCAAGGTGAGCGAACTAGGTTTAGAAATCAAATGCCTCCGCCCAGAAATGAAATTCTGAGTTCAAATATTTTTTTGTAGGTCCGAGGATTTGTTGGAAAAGAGCAACTCCATGATGCTCTTAAAGACTGCAAAGTCGTCATCATCCCCGCCGGTAAAGACATTCAACAGTGACTGCTTGATTCATGTTTTTCAATATTGAACTTTTGAATATTGAATATCTTCTGTTATTTACTCTGCAGGAGTCCCAAGGAAACCCGGTATGACACGTGATGATCTGTTCAACACGAACGCTTCGATAGTCCGTGACTTGGCAGCCGCCTGCGCCGAAGTATGTCCGAAAGCCATTATTGGGATTATATCAAACCCTGTCAATAGCACTGTCCCGATCGCTTCCGAAGTTTTTAAGAAGGCTGGCGTCTATGATCCTAAGAGGATTTTCGGAGTCTCGACATTAGATGTGGTTAGAGCAAACACTTTTATTGCTGAGCTGAAGAACTTGGATCCTGCTCAGGTTAACTGCCCAGTCATCGGAGGTCACTCTGGTGTCACTATCATCCGTAAGTGAGCATTACTAACACTACGATTTCTTAAAATATGTACTACTAACTCGTAATTAAATTTAATTTCTTTTGATATTTATAGCACTCATCTCTCAATGTAAGCCAGTAGTTGATTTCCCACAGGATCAGCTCAAGGCTCTCACAGAGCGAATTCAAGAAGCAGGAACGGAAGTCGTAAAGGCAAAGGCAGGTGCAGGCTCTGCTACGTTATCCATGGCATACGCCGGTGCTCGATTCACGTTTTCAGTTCTCCGTGCCATCCGTGGAGAGCAGGGAGTTGTGGAATGCTCATACGTGAAGTCGGATATAACAGAAGCATCATACTTTGCCACTCCTGTCGTCATTGGACCCAATGGCGTTGAGAAGAACCTCGGACTTGGGAAATTGAGCTCATTTGAACAAGAACTGCTGCAGAAGGCTCTCCCTGAACTCAAAAAGAATATACAAACTGGAGAGGACTTTGTTCATAAGAAATAAAGTCAAAGAAGATGAAGTAAAGTTTTAATCTAATATGTAACATCTTGTAAAAATTAGTGACAGTGGCAATGTAGGCAATCAACCTTGTAAGAAAAATAGTCCTTCGGAATCGGAAAAGGGAATTAAAAAAAATCTGACTACTACTGAAAGTACTGTTTCAGTTCCACGCTCCAAAATCCCCATGCTTATTATTGAACTTATCGATGCGGCGTACTTTCAAACAGCGATGTCCAATTCACGGTTGGCTTCTAGATTTTCCAAATTA
>JABASM010001496.1:0-14273 GCA_019776545.1 Brachystomella parvula | reverse complement strand
ACATGACTGTGATACGCAAAGTATCCTAACTAGGATACTCTCAATGTATCCTAACTAGGATCTTCGGTTCACACGACCAAATGATTTTTTTTTCTGCGACCGAACGTTTGAGTATTGAGTCGTTGGCTCTTTCATTCATGAGAAAAATAGGAGATGAGGATAAAAGAATGAATGAATCCTGTTCTGTTGGATGTGGACTCGAGTTTGATAAATTGCTTTTTGTGTGTGATCCCGCAGTGGTTCTGCGAAAGATCATTTTGATTGCAAGTCATTACGCTCTCCGCTTATATCCTCTTTGTGGGCAGGGAATGTAAGCAAAGTACTGCTTTCTGTGGATTTTATTCGCACACAGGCATACGAGACCCGATTTGTTCTTATCTCTCTTTAACCGCAAATTAGCCGGCTGCGTGTAAACAACTGATCCTATGTTGAAATCTGAACACCAAAAATTTTAGGGAACTTCGGAAAAATAAGAAACGATGATATGAATTTATGATTTCCCCAGATTTCTGCAGTGGAAGTTGAAGAAGCACCAGAAGGCCCACCTGTTTTTGCGAAGTTACTAGAGGACCCCTGGCGTCCCAACGGATTCTCAAACAAGCGGAAGTACAAGGCAGCAGCCTCTGACTCAGCTGGCCTCAGAATTCGTGATCATCCAACGCTCCAAAGTGAGCAGCTTGGTTTTGTACCACTGGACGGCGTTGTAACATTCGTCCAAGAGATACGGAATGATGATGGAATTTGGGTAAAATTGGATGAGCAATCCTTTCGTGAGCATTGTAAGAACGTAAATGCCTTCCAACGGGAAGGCTGGTGCCTGCAGTTCAATCAACCTCTGGGGAAAACTTTCCTATTTCCATTGGATCCTCCAAAACCCCTCCCAGGGATCCAAACGGACACGACTTACCGAAAATTTACGGACAGCTCTTCATCCACTGCTGAGAACAGGTCAGTCCATGTTTTTTTATTCTTCAATAACATGACGATTCACGAAGAAAGTGGTATCAATGGCTTAATAGAGACCTCTGTGACAGTCATGAAGCAACTGACTGAGCAGATTGTTGTCACGTAGGATTAATTGGAATGTCATTTTCTCATTTTCGCAAGTAACAGCTCCAAGGCTCTTAGACTCAATGGAGGCTCAGGGTTGTATGTCGTGGTGCAGAGTGGCGTTTCTGGACATAACATTCGGACGCGTCCTTGTCGTCGGTCTCCTTCTGTTGGAATCTTGCCGCTAGGAACTCAGTTTAAAGCTGTGGATGAGGTAAGATTATATGGTCAGCAATTTCACTCTGTTAATCCACAGATTAAAATCCTTACAACCTCGCTACTTCCGTCACGAAAATTCGATAGCTACTTTTCTTGCTTCAAATTTTTTAACCAAAAACGCAAAACATGAGGATCAAAACCAGGCTAGCGGAATCGAACGCCGGACTAATATTAATGAGTTTGTGTTAATCCATTTTCAGTGCTACAACAGTGAAGGGCTTTGGCTGAAGTTAGATGCAGATGCAAAGCGGACCCACAGTGTAATTACGGAAGGAGAATCGTGGGCATTAGCTGTTGGGAAAGGGGATGTTGTCTACATTCACAAATATGGAGGAGGTTAGTCAGTGTTTTTACGATCGTTTGAAGATTTAGTAACACTCCAAAAACTAATCTTTGTAGAAGGTGGACCACCTGGTTACGATTTTTCTGAAGTTTCCCATGTTCCTAAAAACGTGTTTGAGAGTGCCACCTCCCCAGTCACGTTCGGATCGGTGGACACTTTGCAACGCCTAATGCAAGAGGATGGTAAGCTGCAAGGCGTACAGGGTAAACTAAAAGAAATTAATGCTGGAGAAGAACATTCTGCGGGAAAGGTATCCAAACCAGAATCAGAGACTGCCATGAAGGAAGCTAGTAAGAATGAAGAAGAGCGTCTTTCAAGGTTGCTAAAATTTCCAAAGCGTGCCAATTCTGAAGCTACAGTAGAGTCTTCTAAGGCATCGGGAAGAGCAAGGTCGGCTTCCTCAACGTTTGGGGCTCTTCAGAAGTGGTTGCAAATGAGCACGGAGAGTCTGAGTGGTTCTCATAGTACATCATCCGGGTTGAAATCTTCTCATTCAATGTTGGAAGCTTCGAAATCATTTCTAAAAGAAGGAGTTCATGCTCTCAGTAGTGGAGGAAGCTCAAAACCAGTTCCACCGGCAGTGTTTACAAACACTGCTACTCAGACCTCCCCAGTGCCCGAGCCTTTACCACCACCAGAATTTCCAAAGGAGATCCAGTTTAACATCGGAAGCTCAGGTGACCTTGGAACAGCTGCTATACACGAGTCTCCAAAAGTGAAAGGTAGTGAGAAGAGAAAGTCAAGGGCGCATTCTCGTAGCGGAGTTCGGGAACGAAAATCCTCAAAATCTCCACGTCCGCTTTTCGATGATATGTTTTCAATGTAAGGACTCACTTTCTTAGTTTTTCATTGAGTTTTTTTAATCCTCACGTTTTTCTAATAAAGGAATAGTAGTACGTCGTCTTCCGCTTTGAAAGAAGCCATTAGCCCCGGAGAAGCCCAGAGCGTCCGCGCCGTGTTTGGTGCTGTCATGTGGTATGCTGGAATCATCCACGACGCTATGGCATCTGCCTCATACCTAAAATTTATTCAGTCATCAAATGAAAAGTCAGTATTGGGTGAACGTAGACCTTCAACTGCTCCCAAATCGCTACCAAGTACCTCTCCATTTGTTTCCAAAAGGAAAACCAAAAAGTCTAACTCAGAGACCCTGACTCAAAACCCACTTCGAGCAGTTTCATTAGGGTCCTTGCAAAACACCTCCTGTGAAGCGGCATTCCGTAGAGGTAACTTCCTCACCCTGGTTGTTAAACACAAACCCTACAATGGCTGCGAATGGGCTGGAGTTCTTGTCTAGAATTCTACCAAATGGACATGGAACTGACCTAGGGGAAGTGGAAGATATTTTCGAAGTTCATTCTGGCTCTGAACTGAGAATAGGACCAAAGAAGCCACCAGCGGCTGTGACGGCTCTTCAAAAAATATGGGCTCACGTTAAGAGCAACTGCAATGAAGCTTTACTCCAGGAACTGTTCCGAGGACTTCACTACAAAATCGATGGGCCAATTAAATTCGGCAGTACGAAACTGAAGAGAGGTCGTAAGGCTCCACACATAAGTGATGTAGAAACTGGGAGTAAAACTCGAAAAGAGAAACCGAAGGAAATTCAGTCCACAGGCAGAAGTTTTTTGCTAGAGGATACTGGTGGAGAGGAAGAGTTTTCGATTACTGACCAATGCGAACTGTGTCGTGTAAGATTCAACCGAAAGGCCAAGTCAAAGTAAGACTTCCAATTATTTTTAGCGGCATGATTGATTGACTGTCGTTTGTTTCTTCTCCAGGAAATCATATTTTGGCTTCTCTACCCTCTGTGCAAATTGTATTGACTGTCAACTGAAAATGAAGCGGCAGCAGTCTAATCAGGATACAACTGGTGGGTCTGAGGCCGTTCCCGTTGATTGCCTCCCTCCCTCACTTCCTTCGACAAATATTCACGCGACCATTCTGGATAATGCACTTTTTCTGTTACAAATGATAAACACTACACCAGAAGGAGTTCCATGCAAGCATATTCGAACCAGCTCCCCAATTTTCCCAGTCGGAAATTCATTCTCTTGTTTTGAGGCATTGGGAATTGGTGAAAGCCAAACTGAAGAGAAGGAAAAATATTCCGACCCTAGATACGATTTCAAATTCCTGGATACTGATGAAATGACTGCAGAAGAAAGGATGGCACTGGATAACATAATTTCTTCTCCCGTGACGATTGGTGGTGAATTATCCACGCCTCCGTCAGATCCTCCTGTGAAGCGGCATTCCGTAGAGGTAACTTCCTCACCCTGGTTGTTAAACACAAACCCTACAATGGCTGCGAATGGGCTGGAGTTCTTGTCTAGAATTCTACCAAATGGACATGGAACTTACTGATGAAATGACTGCAGAAGAAAGGATGGCACTGGATAACATAATTTCTTCTCCCGTGACGATTGGTGGTGAATTATCCACGCCTCCGTCAGATCCTCCTCCACGCCGACGCAAAACTAGCAACGAAGATCGTCTTCTTGGTAAAATTTTTCCCTGCTGAATACAAGATTTAATTAGTTTTGACAAAACTGTTTTTTACTGTATCAAGATGAAAGTCATAATTTACTCAGTCGCCCATCACTCGCCCTTCAGAAGTTTCTAGAGAACAGCAGAGCTTACGGTGAAAAGGATGCGCTCTTCAAACTCTGTGGAACCGTGCTTGCATTTGTTGTTGAGAACCACGATCTGGCTGGATTAAAATTATTCCTTTTTCAAACGATTCGGAAAGTAACTTGTCGATCCTATGGAATGCAGGTAGTAAATAATAATATGCCCTGCATTTTAGCCAATCTTTCACAGTATCGTCAATGCCATATTTTTTTGGGGCAGAGCTTGGCCTGGTTGATGCGGAATGTAAGTCAACCACTTGGACTCCATGATTTGTTTTGGTGGTATGCCTCTACAATTGATCTGAAGCCTGACCAGCCTGACGTGAAACAGGTATAAGGCATTAGCAATATTTTTTACAGCCGTTATTAATATTTTAGCTTCTGCAGGAGGATATTGATGACGGCTGGTGGAGGATTCGGAATCATCCGCTTGGTGATTCACCGTCGTCCATTTTCCCACTTTTATCAGAATCCTTCTATTCTCTTCTTCAAACCATGTCTGACATCATGCAGTATCTTCCTATTGGCTCTCCCCTCCTTGAAATGGCTGTAAAATGCTGGGGTGTCTCATTTTCAAGAAAGGATCATCGCTTCCTTCACAAGTGAGTAAAAAGAACCATAGATAATTCGTATTGTTTTTTTTATGTATGAATTTTTATTAATTTGATTTTTTAAAACCTCTCATTTGCAGGTGCAAAATATTCAGTAATCTTAGCAAAATCATGTCGCAGTTCGATGGGGAGACAGAATGGTCAAAGTCCAGTATATCTGTGGAAGGTCAAGATGGTGAGAGTGAGAGCTCAGTAGACATGGCAACTTCCTTCCAAGATTTGACTCCGAGTGCTTACATCAAAGTTTCGAGTCGGATGGCCTTGTGTGGAAGTTTGACAGATGACTCGACGGAGACATTTTGGGAATCTGGGGATGAAGATAGGTCAGTACTGTTTGAGGTTATTGTAGCAACAAAGATTAAAATTTTTCTTATTCTTGTTCTAGCAATCGACCTAAGCACATTGTTATTACCACCTACGCCGGATCTTTTGTTAATGTTGCTGGAATCTATGTGGATAACATCAAAGATAGTCTGTGTAGGGTCAGCACTGTTTGGGCGAAACTTTATCTTCGCCCTGAAGACAACGGTACGATTTTCGGTGGTATGGAAGTGGATCATAAGTATGTAGGCTGGATTTGGTTTCCATTGAAAGGTAGAAACATATTTGCCTGTGTTTCCTTCCATTTTTAAAATACTGTACTGTATTTACCCGGTTCAGAACCCCTGGCTCGTACCATCCGTTTCGAAATCAAAGGGGTTGATTCGAATGTCAGAGTTCGGCAGGTAAAAATCTTAGGATATGCATCGGAGCCAACCGACCTGAATGATCGGTCAACGACAAGTGTACTAATTGCCCGTCAAAAATGTGAACGGGAAACTTTACGTATCTTCCGGCTACTTTCATCTGACGTAAGAGAACACTTATTTCGAATTATCAGACAAGACAAGAGAGCGTTCGACATTCCTTTTTCAGGTTTTTGGAAAACTGTTGAGCGAAAGAAAGCACGGGGAAGAAGACGATGAAAATGACCTCCAGGAACATGTGGTTGGAATCTTATTTAGTAGGAATAAATTGACATATCTCCAGAAACAGGTTCTTCTTGGAAAAGCAAAACGTTAAGGTCCCAGTATGTACAATTCGTGCATTTAATTTTTTAGGTGTGCTCTCACATTGTTGCAGCAATACATCGAGAGACTGTAAAGATCAAGGAAGAATTCGACACGAATTTGGCTGGAAGTTTGCTGGAAGCAACGGAGGACTCAGCGCGGCTTCTAATAGGATCAGGTACGTGCCAGCCTGTTTTTAACATTCACAACACTGATGTTCTTTTAAAGCAGATCGACTGCCGAAAGTGGGTGATCGTTACTGCTTTGAAATGTTGTCACTTGTGCTCGCACTGGCTGGGAGCAAAGTTGGAAGATCATATTTATCGCAGCAGAGTAACCTTATCCTGGATTTAATCCAGCTTCTTCATGCTGGAACTCCAAGGATTCAGAGACAGGTATGTAGCATTTTCAACTCAGTATTCCTTTCGTTCAGATAAAATATAGTTGGTTCCTCCAATTCAGGTTTTGCAAGTCCTTCGTAAGATTTTATCTGAAGTTAGACCAGAGGATTTCTTCGCAATCATCAGTGGGAACCACGGAGGAGTGGAGGACTTTCAAAGCACACGGAAGTTTGGAGTATTGGACTTATTCCTAGGAATTATATGCAAATCTCTTCAAGTGAAAGCTCGAACTACTGGAGCGACTGAAAAGTCTCGAACTGCAGTGACAATAAAGCTAAGTGATACTTTTAGCAAAGACGAGTTCCCTTCGAGTTACTGGTTTCTGCATGGAACCGTGGAGCCAGCCCTTGCAAGTAGCGTTGTCCGTTTAGTGAAAGACATGACTGAGGTAGGTTGGCCTATGGGTTGATTATTGACTCTGTATAAAGTAAAACTTTGTCTTACAGGGGGCATTTTCGAGGGAGTGGGAAAGGGTGTCGAAAGAGGCGATTGCAGAGTCGATACTCTGGATTCCTACGATACCTGTGGAAAACCGGGTGCTGGAAAAATGTCTCTCCTCGGCTTCATTCTGGCTTTCAATATCTTCTCTTTGCGTGTTACACGAAGATCACGGAGAAATACTCTCATCCCCTGCATATAAGAATGGTGGGGCAGGCAGGGTACGTTACTCCTAAGCAAAAGTTTAGTTGGGTTCAGTTCGCAAACTGACTACTTTTTTTTGTTTAATTCCAGCCTTATTGTACGAATCATGATGACGGTGACACCGTAGCTGTGATTCAGTGCCCCGAATGCGGTGATCTCTGTACCGATTGTGACAAGTTCTTACACTTACCTAAAAAGGCTTGGACCCACGTCCGGAAGGTTTGTAAGGAAGAAGAAGAGTCAATAAGTGTCGACTTGCATGAGCGGTGTGGCCGAATTAAACTTTTCTGGCTCACTGCTATGGCTGATTGTACTACGCTCAATGTAAGTTACCAATAAAGCAGACCAACATATTCAGTCCAGTCACTTTAATTATGTTATTTCTAGACGTTACTTGAGTTTAAAGGGTTGGGCCCACTGACCCAGAAAGGGACGACTCCGCTTCAATCAACCGGAAGATGTCGGTTCTGTGGGAGAGCTGGGAGTACCGGATCCTTGGCGCTTGGTAACGTCTGTGGAGATTCTGAATGTCAGGTGAGAGAAACTTGGAAAAATTGAAAAATCTTTTTTGTTTTGTTTTGGCTGTATTAAACCAGTAGCTTAACCATTGGTTTTTTGGTGTAGGAATTCGCAAATACAGCATGTGAGAAAATCCTACCTTGCTCCCATTTGTGCGGAGGAGTGAGGGGAGAGAAAGTTTGCCTTCCTTGTCTTCAGTGCTGCTCCGAGCAAGATTCAGATAAGCGACGCCAAGACAGCGAGGATATGTGCATGATCTGTTTTACAGACGCTCTAGGCAACGCTCCTGCGATTCAGGTAATCATCGGTTCCATTACCTTAGTTTCTGCTTTCCTTATTCACCTAACAATTATAATTTCTTTCGTAGCTCGAGTGCGGCCATGTTTTTCACTACCATTGCTGTGTGGCAATGCTGGAAAAGCGCTGGTCTGGACCCAGAATCACTTTCAATTTTGCGACGTGTCCAGTCTGCAAGGTATATTTTTTATAAACATTTTTAGTATTTTTAGTTTTTTACTTATGTTATCTATTGGTTGGTTCTAGGCGGAGGCCAAGCATGAACTTCTTGAAGACCTGCTCACCCCAATTCGTGAACTCTACGCAGATGTTAAGCGAAAAGCTTTAATGCGTCTTGAATATGAAGGAATGTCGCAGATTGAGGCAATCACGTCTCCAGGAGGGCAGTACTACCAGAATCCTGGACAATATGCAATTGAGAGATACGCCTATTACTTGTGTTTCAAATGCAATAAGGTTAGTACTGGCAGCTAAATATCCATACATCTCTTTTCTAATACATATTTATAATACTTGTCATTCTTAAATAATTTGAACCATAATTTCAGGCATACTTTGGAGGTGACGCTCGTTGTGATGTAGAGATTCAAATTCAATTTGATCCCGAGGAGCTCGTGTGCGGTGGTTGTAGTGACGTGTCGCAGGCTCAGCTGTGCCCTAAGCATGGAACCGATTTTCTCGAGTACAAATGTCGATACTGCTGTTCTGTTGCTGTTTTCTTTTGCTTTGGGACCACTCACTTTTGTAATGGATGTCATGATGACTTCCAAAGAGTCACGAGCATTCCGAAAAACCAACTGCCATCATGTCCTGTTGGTTAGAAAAATTCAATTTTAACTTGATTCTGCTAGAATTAATAATTATTCATTGCTCAACATATTTTATTCAGGGTCTCGTGTGAAGCAGTTGGAAGGTACAGAGTGTCCACTCCACGTCTCACACCCACCCACTGGGGAAGAATATGCACTCGGTTGCGGTGTTTGTCGAAATGCCCATACATTCTGAAAACAATTAAGGAAGGCAGCTCCTAAGCTTTCAATAGCTAACAGTGAGAATGACATGACGTTATAGGAATTAGTGTAAAAGTTTGTACCTGTAAAACATTTGACCAAAGGTTACCATTTCAGAGGCTAAATATTATAAGTGGGACAGAAAGGCTTGGTTCTGTAGCTTTTGGTTTTAATTTTTCGAAGTGAGATCTTCATGCCTTTGGTTTAGGAAATTATTAGTCTAGGCATCTAGTCTCAAGTAACTGTTGGTCGGAATGAAAAAAAAAACCAAACTATAGCTGCTACTTTTATTAAGACTGAGATTTTTAATTTTTGAGACTAAGAAGTGTTCTAATGCTAAGATTCAAGCGACTAATCAATAATTTAGACTACTTAATGAAATACTAAGTTCAAAACTTGAGTACCTCTCTGACTAAATTCCAAGTACAGTATGTTAAGAAAAAAACTTTACACTTCTTACGACAAAACTACACGAAAGTGTGAAGTTTTTTTCTTAACATACTGTACAATCACTGCTATGAAATCTCATAATGTGTCATTTATCAGCATCATTCGCTTATAAGAAAACCTTTCAATGTATAGCATTCCATATACCTTCATCTTGAATTCCAGACAGTTTAATTTAAGATTTGAAGAGGCCCCAAACTCAATGCAATAATAACCATTGTAGCGTTTCCATTTTCTGATTTCCATGTTTGTAAATTAATAAAGATCCGTTACTATAATAGTCAAGAAGCCAATTCATTTAATCCTGAGGTCGTGGCTGAAACTAAATCACTTTTGCAGGAATCGTACAGTGCAAATTTAAGTATACAATAATATTTAAAAAATCATAAGTTTCACTTCTCTGAGACACATAAACGGAAAGAGTGGGGAATTCGATGTTGTTATCAAAAACAGTAGTAAAGAGATAAGAAAAAAGAATTAAAAAGTCATTATACTAGTTTCCGATGACTAAATCGGTCGAGGAGATCAAGCTGATGTAAGAAGTTGACCTATAGTGTTTTACGTGTGATTAAAACCAAATACGGGATCCGGCAGGTCTGGACTCTGGAGGCCCTCCAGCGGAGAGGTCAACGTTTTACCTTCGGGCGAATCACTGTGCTGTGACTGTAGGTAAAAGGCGAAGGATTATCCGGCTGAGTTTCCGTTATCTAGTAGGAGAATGTGGGGTGTGGTGCTATTCCTTAGGCCGGCACCACACGCCATAAGAGTCCAGCAATTGTGGGGCCCTTCACTCTCATCACCAAACCACTCCACCGCCCTTACGGTGGTGGCCTTTGAACAAATCAACATCACCCCACTACAGATTTCTAACAGGTAAAACATCTGATTTTTATTATGTCTACCGTACTCATGACTCCGATGACAGTTCTGGTTCGAAATCTACATTCTGAAAAAAACCAGGAGAATCAGCCGTACAAGTTTTTTTAATGCCTTCAAAAAAAATTCAAAACACTTAAGAATCCCATATCTACATTGGCTTTTTGATTGAGATTTAGTGACCTGTAAGAGTTAAAGGGTTAAGAGAAAGAGAATTTTTAAAAATTTAATAATTTGAAAAAATTTTAAATGCTGGGCATCCAGAATCTTATAAAAAATTCAAAGCACTTAAGAAAAGAACCCTATTTTACATTGACCTTTTGATTGACATTTTGTGACCTGTAAGAGTTTAAGGAAAGCGAATTTCAAAAAATTCCATTAAAAAAAAATTTCTACTTCAGATAAAATAACCGTGCAAAACAGGAGTATATAATAGCGCGAGCGTACCCCGTTAAGAATGTATCGTGTGTACCGATATTACTCATTTAAGAGTAATTTACTCATTTATAAGTATTTCTGACATTTTCTGTAATTTTTATGTATTTCTGACGTTCTTCGAAATTCTGATGTATTTCTGACATGTTCTGTAATTTTTATGTATTTCTGACGTTTTTCGTAAATCTTATGTATTTCTAACATTTTCTGTAACTTTTATATAATACCGACGTTTTCTGAAATTTTTATGTATTTTGGGTGTACCAGGTGTATATGGCACATGCACATATGCACATATGCCCATACATGCACCATAACCCCATATAAACATATGGGCCAAAAATCGAAAATTTTCAAAACTTGATTTATCGATTTCTAACATAAAGTTGATCAATTAGGGACCCTAGGGACCACTCATAAAAAAATGAAGCAAATCCATCGAGCCGTTGCTGAGATCTATTTGCTTAGGACGTCCGGACGCCCGGACGACACAACACAAAAATTTTTCGGGGATTTTATGAATAGCTCGCGCTATTAAAAACTAGGAAGGACGGTTGAAATAAAGAGATTGAATGGAGTCGTTCTTGTCCTTCTTGTACTCTGCAAGCGTCATGTGTCAAGGATCCTCATAAATCATCGGCCTTTACGAAAACCCATTGAGACCCTTTTTTTCGTTTTTCTTCTCGTTTACCTCTCCTGTTGCCTGTGAGAGGAACATTGAATTCGATGATGGAATGTCAATAATAATTTTATGAAATCAATCGGGATTTTTAATCGTATTTATTCCTAACAGCCTAACAGTTTCACTTGAGAATAAAAAATTCGCAAGGACTTTAGCACACCAAATCTTTAAAATTTAATTCAGGAATTATTTTGAACGTTTCGGCACCAGCCTTCTTCAGCAAAATCAAATTTATTTTGCTGAAGAAGGCTTTTTTTTGCCGAATCGTTCAAAATAATTCCTGAATTAAATTTTAAAGAATTGGTGTGCTAAGTCCTCGCCAAATTTTTATTCTCATTAAGCAAAGCGCACTCAGCGTTCATTTTCACTCTCTTACTTTTTATTAGATTATTGATGCTGATTGTTTAACTAGTGGTAACCGCATCCGCATTCCGTCCCATTGTTGCATTTTGTTGCATACTACATGAACAGAAATGGTGGAACAAAAAGCTGGGAGGGCTACAGCTAATGCAAAAAGCATACTGGATTATGAATAAATCCACTTTCTTGAGCAGTTATTTAGTTGAGTTAAACATGTGGCCCATTTTCCCTTGACTCTAACTTTCACCATGGCTTTTACTATCCACATTTAGCCCAGCCGCCAATAATGTTACAGAAAATCTTTTGTTTTTGCAAAACACAAGTAATGGCATTCCTGCACTTGGGGACGCAGAATTTTTGATTAACGACTCACGAGAAATGGTGGCAAGAGAAAATCCCAAAAACAAAAATCCCGAATTTGAAAAATTAAAAGTTTGCAGGTGTTGTGTTTTTGGTAGGTTCTTAGGCTTTAAAGCATGGGGTCCTTCAACTCAGCAGTCTCTGCAGACTTGTGATTTTCACATTTGAGACATTAACATGTTTGGAATTTTCAAATTTGGGATATTAATATAATTTGGGATTTTTCTATTTTTGGGAATTTCACATTTGAGATTTCTGTTTTTGAGTTTTTCATTTATGGAATCCTCGAAATCTCTCAATTCCAAGTTACTTGATAGCTGGGATCCAGTAAGCAAATTTTTAAAAGTTAGAAATCATTGCGAAAAAGTATACTGCTAAATGAAGACTTTCACATGAAAAATCAAATAAGAATTTTTCGAAATCGGTCTCTTAGGGATCTACATGGATCAATTTGGATTGTGTACTTGAATTACCCCATTTCAGCCTCACCTAATCTTATCACACTCTACCTTTACTGACAAGGCTCCTTTATTTGCTAGTATCCAGCCAGCAGCCGAGTAGCTCTTCGAGAGGCAGGCGTCGGTGAAAGTTGAAAAGTCAAAGGAGAATAATAGAAAAGTTAAAATTAGGAAGAAAGCTCGAGTTTCCCAGTATTCTTTTTCTCTCATGGAAATCTCCTTTCACCGATAACTAACGTTAAAGAGGATCTAGCCAGTGTATAGAATATCCAGAATTTTGTTCATTTATCCATACCTAAAATAATTTTTGGTTTCTTCGAAATAAAAATGAAAGGCTATCACGAATGTGGATTGCGATTTGTTACTTCTTACGTTATTCTAAACATGTTTTAAAGCAACAATGTGAAAATTATTTTCTTTTACCGGAACTTACTGTAGTTAATGCTATTACAGTCATTTCAGCCTCAGGATTGATTGACTCTAGAGTCAATTCCTCCTGAGAGTCATTTCCGCATCCTACACCGGCACAATAACATTAGGATTATTCGATTGTTTGGGGACCAACAACCTAATAACCGGTATATACAGTTGCATGGGCCCATGGGCCGATGGGCCGATGGGCCAATGGGCCATGGGCCAATGTTTTTTCTCGACTCAAGGTTCTCGATTTGAAGAGTTTTTCGAAACTTAAACCGATTTCAAAATTCGAAACTATTTATAGGATTTTTTTTCGAAAATCAAAAAATTATTTAAGTTTGAAATCTTTATTAAAACTTTCATATTTTCTTCCCAATCCCATCTTTTAAAAATTCAAAAGGACACCGCCACAATAACATTACAAAAGGTACGCCTGCTAAAATCGGCTTAAAATTCATCCGATTTTGCTCAAATTTTGCAGGGTGATGGCTTATAATATCCTCTATCAGTCGACATGTCAAACGTGACCTTTGACCTCGAAAGGTCATAAGAGGTCAACAGCAGCTTTTGGGGCTCTTGAAGTGTCCTTTGAAAGCTTATTTCACGCTGCATTCAAAACTCAATTAATTTTATAATTTTGCGAGATTTTGGCGCAGTTTTGGCTTAAATTCAGCAAAACTTTGGTGCAAAATCTGCGCGAAATCGGCGCAAAATTAAAAATCGTATAATTTTTGTATTCAGCTTGAAGTTAGCTTCCCGGGGACACATCACAAGCCTCAAAAGCTGTTGTTGACCTTTGATGACCTTTCGAGGTCAAAGGTCAAGTTTGACATGTCAATTGATAGAAAATGTTCCAAGCCATCACCCTGCAAAATTTCAACATAAGTCGGATGAGTTTTAAGCCGATTTGAGATATCTTAAAGAGATGAAGCAAAATCAATGAATTTATACATATATAAAAGAATTAGAAGGCTGTAATAGGACGGGTTCATGGGATCTTCCACCAGTTATAGTTTTCGAACGTATCGACTTATTTTCGACTCCTCGACTAATTTGACCTTTTGACCATATTGAGTTTTGCCTTGGAAAACAATTGCATTTATTAAGGAGTTTGAATTTTTTTTTAATTTTCAGAAGGTGTTAAAATTTTAGAGAAAATTAATATTTTTACGATGTCTTCGAATGAAAAAAATGTAAACTTAAATTTCTAAATTTTGAAACATGCTTTTTACTCAAAAACGTTTGGTAAAACTTTTGAAACTGTAAAGGCGGAAAGAGTTTGAGAACTTTTTTCAATTTTGAACAAAAATATTTAATTTTGAAAAAAAAGTTATTCAGAAATTTTGAATTTTCAAAAGATATTAAAATCGGGAAGAAAATATTAAAGTTTTAATAAAGATTTCAAAATTAAAAAATTTTTTGATTTTCGAAAAAAAATCATATAAATAGTTTCGAATTTTGAAA